>JAWQEG010005205.1:0-5000 GCA_033782935.1 Petrolisthes cinctipes
ATGTGAAATGATACAGGGGATGTGTTTTATAGCTTAGTTTGGAGGCCTACAGTACAGTACATTGACTCCAAATTTACAACAAAGAGGTTATTTCCCTTAATCTTTTGTTTATATCTTTTTTTCATTGGTTATAATTATAAGATAAATACATTTAGCACTATCCATTTAAGGGGATGATATATATAATTTTAATTGACTGTAGTGCCTTGATTCCTCCAAAATATGCCATAAAAACAGACCCAGACGAAGGAAAATAATGGTATCCTGTGCCTGGAATAGTTTGGAGGAATAATTTGCTCCAGATATACCACCCAAAACAATGTTCTATATACCCCCTTAATTAACACAGTGTTCAGTAAATCACTCTGTCAGTTTAGTAATTAATATCAGATTCCTGGAAAACATTGCATGGTCTTCAATGAGTGAATGTGTAGAAAATGTAATGGTGAATACAAGTACTTATTATTTTTATTTGTATATCAAGAGTCTACAGTAATATACTAAATAATTACTAAATGCAACAACCTCATGTATAAAGAATGTATGTGATTGGTGGTGTTGGTGGTGTTGACAGATAGATACAGTAGATAGATAGATAGATGGTTCAGGAGTTTCTGCTTGAGAGGAGTGTTTCTATCAGCACCTGTAAGGGAAAATTAAAAGTCTTAATATTTTACCTTTGTGGATTCTTTTTGGACTTTATTTATATATCTATGTATATATTTTTTCATTTATCTATCATTTTTTTTTATTATTAAGGGAGGGACATTGTATTGGTAAGAATGTTAGTGAAATGTGGTTGGTAAGGTCCGTAGATTTTTAAATTATATTTTGCTAAGGCATCTCTTTCAATTGAGGGTAGAATCTTTTGTTGGAGATTTTAAAGGCCTCCGATTCCTCCAAATTTTACCATGAAACAGATCCCTTATTAGTACCCTTGAGGGCATCTGTTTACTTGTATAGTTAGGAGGAATCAGTAGCCATCCAATTTACCAACAAGATAATTTCCCCTTAATTAAGTTTGTACTCCCCTAATGTTAATATTACGGCAGGTGTCCCTTTGTATCTTACCTGGTACTGCTTCTCAGACCTTTCCAAACACTCGAGCTCCTCTGTGAATAATGACATCTGTACCTCACGTCTCTCCTCCCATCTCCGACTCACCTACACACACACACACACACACACACACACACACACACACACACACACACACACACACACACACACACATACACATACACACACACACACACACACACACACACACACACACACACACACATGTCATCCAGGGAGAATATTATCATTAGATTTACTGCAACATCATGTAAAAATATAAATACAGTATATCATTTTGTTACATCGTTACTGTAAGATTATGTACAAATATAAACACGGTATATCATTTTGTTATATCGTTTCTCTAAGATTATGTACAAATATAAACACAGTATATAAGTTTTTTGTTATTTTGTGTAACCTTCTGAAGTTTCCTTTCCTTTCCTTATTAACACACTTGCCACGCCACCACCACCTGGGCCTACATAACCTCTTTAACTTTACACTAATTATACACTTCGGCACTTTTTCCTTCCCTGCCTTACCTTACTTTCCCTACTTCCTTGCCTCACCTCATTCTCATTCTGTTGTCTCTTCCTTTCCCTACCTTACCTATCTCTTGCCCCAATCTCCTCCTGTTACTCCTTCCTTGCCCTACCTTACCTTTCTCTTGCCCCAATCTTCTCCTGTTTCCTCTTCCTTTCCCTACCTTACCTACATCTTCCCTCAATCTTCTCCTGTTACCTCTTCCTTTCCCTACCTTACCTACATCTTCCCCCAATCTTCTCCTGTGACCCCTTCCTTGCCCTACCTTATCTACCTCTTCCCCTTCCTTCCTGTATTCTTCTCCCTCGTTACTCCTTCCTTCCTCCATTATTCCCTGGTAATCCTTTCTTTCTCCTACCATATTTACTTCTTCCCCCATTCTTATCTCGTTTACCTTCCTTCTCCATTCTTCTTTCGTTTCCTTTCCTACTCCATTATTCTCTCATTACCCCTTCCTATCCCCTTTTCACCTACCTTTTTCCCCCTCTCCTCACATGTCTATTCCCAACCTCACCTGTCTTTCTCAATACCTCACCTGTCCCTTCCCCTACCTCACCTACCTCTTTCCCTACCTCACCTGTCTGTCCCCCCCCCCAATACCTCACCTACTTCTCTCCCAATACCTCACCTGTCTTTCCCAATACCTCACCTGTCTCTTCCATGCTTGTAGCCTTCTAACCTCAGCCTGTAGTTCAGCCACCTGGTCCTGGAGTGTGGTAAGGCAGGTCTCCAGTTCACTCTTGCCTGCCTCTGCCTGCACCGCCTTACTTGACCCGAAGCTTGAGGCAGACACGAACAGGGATTGGAAGGCAGCCATAGTCATTGCTGCCTCGTCCCTCACTCTGGTGGTGGTGGTGGGTGGTGGGGGATTATTATTATTATTATTATTATTATTGTTGATGTTTTTATTATTATTATTTTATTATTATTATTATTATTATTATTGTTGATGTTTTTATTATTATTATTATTATTATTATTATTATTATTATTATTATTGATGTTGTTATTTTTATTATTATTATTATTATTATTATTATTATTATTATTGATGTTGTTATTTTTATTATTATTATTATTATTATTATTATTATTATTATTATTATCATTATTATTAGTAGTAGTAGTAGTAGTAATAGTAGTAGTAGTATTGTTATTATTATTATCATTATTATTATTATTATTATTATTATTATTATTATTATTATTATTATTGTTATTACGTTACGTGTGGTGTACCATAATATTATAATGTGTGATTGTAATACAGTACTTGGACACCATTGATGTTCATGTTTCATCCTATTTCTGTTTCATCTCTTCATTCACATCTTCCTTTAACTTTCTATTTCTATTTCATTCTATTTTTGTTTTATCTCTTCACTCATTTCTTTCTTTAACTTTCTATTTACATTTCCTTCTGTTTCTGTTTCATCTCTTCACTCATTTCTTTCTTTAACTTTCTATTTACATTTCCTTCTGTTTCTGTTTCATCTCTTCACTCACTTCTTCCTTTAACTTTCTCTGCCAAGTCCCATTACAACCTCTCTCTTATTCAGTGCCTCTCTCTTTAACTCACACTCATTTCATTTATTTACTCATACCTCTCATTAACTCCACCACCAAACTCACAATTCTCTCTCTCTCACTCGCTCACTCACCACACTCACACCTCTCTTTCCCTCCACCACCAAACTCACAATTCTCTCTCTCTCACTCACTCACTTACCAAACTCACACCTCTCCTTCCCTCCACCACAAAATTCACAAATCTCTCATTCCCTCACTTCCCCACACTCACACCTCTCTTTCTCTCCACCTCCTTACTCCACCTCCCTCCACCTCTCCTTCCCTCCACCACCAAACTCACAAATCTCTCCCTCATGTCACAACACTCACACCTCCACAGTCTTCACCTCCATCCATCTACACACTATTCATTCCACCTTAAGGGACCCTATGATGTAGTCAGAAAATTGGAGATTAATGAGCCCTTCAAATATTGCCACGAAACACACACACCTATATGGAAGGAGCTTGTTTCGTGGCATGGTCAGGAGGAAACAGAAGTCTCCAAATATTATACACGATCACAGGGTCCTAAACCAAAAGCCCCCTTCCCCACCCACCCCCACACCCACCCTCACTCACCTAGACAGCAGTAGGCCTCTCTCAGGACAATCTAGAGTCACTTGTCTAATCAACTCGTCTGTAAGTAAGAAGGAAACTGTATGTAAGTCAGAGTGAAAGATTAATCTCTTACATCCGGGGGTATTTATGAAGAAAGAAGAGAAAGTTACTGAGAAAAGGAGTGAGAGAGAAAGAAGAGAAAGTTACTGAGAAAAAGAGCGAGAGAGAAAGAAGAGAAAGAAGAGAGTGTTACCGAGCAAGAGAGAGAAAATAAGAGAGAGTTCCTGAGAAAGGAAGCGAGAAAGAAAGAAGAGATTGTTACTGAGCACGGGATAAAGAGAAACAGAGAGTTACTGAGCAAAGGACCGAGAGAAAAATAAGAGAAAGAAAAGAAAGAGAGAGAAAGAAGAGAGAGTTACTGGAGCAAGGCAGCGAGAGAGAAAGAAGAGAAAGAGAGAGTTACTGAGCAAGGGAGAGTGAGGAAAGAAAGAGAGATAGAGAAAGAGAGATTTACTGGAGCAAAGGAGCAAGAGAGAGAAAATACGAGAGAGAAAGAGAGAGTTACTGAGCAAGGGAGAGAGAGAGAGAGAGAGAGAGAGAGAGAGAGAGAGAGAGAGAGAGAGAGAGAGAGAGAGAGAGAGAGAGAGAGAGAGAGAGAGAGAGTTTCTGAGCCAGGCAGCGAGGGAGTATGTGAACGATTATTATTTATATCGTGTTTTTAGTTGAACATAATTATAGTAGTTATAAATATGAGGCATAAAATGTGTACTGTTTTGAAATATTTTTAAGAGACTTTTTATTTTTATTTTTATTTTTTTTTACTAGAGTCCACTACGTCATTGGCTCATTATGTCCAGTATTTATTCAACAAACCATCTGCCTTCCTTTTGTTTATCATCCTCTGTCTTCATTTAGAATCTGATATTGATTAATTTTGAACTATGAATAGATTAAAAAATAAATGACAGACAAGAATAAAGGAATAAACAAATAGAGAAATAAAACAAGAATAGATAATTATTATAGTACGTGTCGCCCCCTTCCTCCTACCACCCAAATAAATAAATAAATAAGTAAATAAATAAATAAATAAACAAAGAAATAACTAAAATATAATAAAGAAAGAATTAATAAAAGGAATATAAAAATGCACATCGTCCCCCATTCCTCTCTCCCACCCAAATAAATAAATAAATATATAAATAAATAAAAAAGGAATATAAAAATGCACCTCGTCACCCCCTTCCCTTCCTCTCTCCCAC
>JAWQEG010005205.1:10000-57500 GCA_033782935.1 Petrolisthes cinctipes
AATCAACTCAAGGTGCTTATACTGTACTCTCTGCCTTGCCTTGGGTACACACACATACGTCACTGCAATAAACAAAACTAACTCAAGTCCTCATTGCAAATAATTACTAGCATCTCAATTGAGAGAATATTGCATTAGAAACAACTGAGGATGCTCATTGCAATAATTCACTTGTATGTTAGTTGAGAAAATAATGCAATGATATCACACAGAAGTTCTCATTGCAAACATTCACTATAATAAGTATGTCACATGAGAAAATTGCATTAGAAACAACTGACATGCTCATTGCAAAGAATCACTAGTATGTCTGCAGTTGAGAAAATACTGCAGCAATAACACACACAAGTTTTGGTCCAGGGAACGGATGGGTATCTTCCTCTTTCCTCCTCCTTCCGTGTGAGGAGTTACAGACATTTGGCGGTGGCTTTTGTTTACGTTGCCATGGTAACAGTCGCCTCAGTTGATGACGTCGTGGCAAATTGACTAAGCTTTGCTGTTGCTGTTGGTGAGTGAGTGACTTCTGGTGGTCGTACAGTAATTATTATTATTATTATTATTTTTATTATTATTATTATTATTATTATTATTATTATTATTACGACGACACTAGAGAAAGCATGGATATTGGAGATGATTCCTGAAATATCCTACACTTTATAATAAATTATGATATGTTAGTAATTGAATTTTTTTTTTTTTAATGTGTGTTATAGAAAGCATGTATCGACTGTAAAATCCTGAAGATTCAATTTTTCATTCATGTCAGTTATCACAAAACTACAGAAAAATTACAGAAATACACAATGATATGTTAGTAATTTATTGCTTTAGTATATATTATAGAAAGAAGACGTGGCTTATTATGAAGATCTTACTTTTCATTTATTTCCATCCTGTTTTGTCAATGTTTTATGGTCGTATATTGATAAAAGGAGAACAAGGGCAAGAAAACACACACTAGAATTTGTACCACCGTCTCTACACAAGTTATACCCCAAAAAACGCGACGACACACCAACAGAAAACCAAATCTGTGAGTATGGGAAAATCAATACGAGAAACTATTACAAGGCAAGAAAATTACACTACACGGTCAATAAACAGTAAATTAAAGATCCCGAAGCATAAAATGTAAGATAAACCCGATATAAAATGATACTCTATGTATGACTTGCAACTCTCAATGTCCTTAAATAAATAAAAGGTCGTGTGAGGTGACTGTGTGGCCCGTTAGCTCAGTTGGTTAGAGCGCCGTGCTGATAACGCGGAGGTCGTGGGTTCGACCCCCATGCGGGCCAGCTGTACTTTTGTTTCTTTTGGGGGTTGTAGTATATTCATTCAGTCTTACAATATGTTTCTTTTTACCTCTCATGTGAGCCAAGAACAATTATTTACGTTTCTCTTTTATTTGGATTACTCTTACTTAGTTTTTACAATATGTTTACCAGTCATGTGGGACAAGAATGTTTTTGTTTATTTTTTAAGGATGATTTGTGTTTAGGTTTTATGTTATGTTTAGCTTCCAAGAGGACCAGTGATGTAGATATTTATTCTTACTATATCTTTATGATTTATTTTTATTTTTACAGTTTGTTCAGTTTCCAAGGATAATTATATAGAATAAAGTGGGTTTGTTTTTCGATCTGGAAAATTGTATTCTGAAAGTTTTGTCAATGAAGTTCGTATACATGTTGTATTTTCCCTGGGACAGATTCACAACTTCCATTCCTTGTTGTATTGATCCTTAGCCACGATGTACAGTCACGAGCACTAATAAGTATTCAGGTGTGCTTCGAATACCTAAAGACAGTCAGTAAATAAATGCACAGTAAGATCTCCATTGGAAGTAATTCGTTGGTATTCGAATTGAACTGTCCAGAGCTTCAACCACAGCTGTATACATATTAGTGTTCGTGACTGTACACTGGTGATCATAATTCTATCCTGATCCGAGACACAAATACCGTCACACAATATGAATCTCTAATCCTCTATACCAACTGAAGTGATGTGGGAGACGAGGTTGGTACAGATTATTGTGTTGTCTCTGATCCGTACAGAATTATTGACCCCCTCCCCCTCCTCCCAGTGTACTGAAAAACTGTTTTGATTAAGGGACCCTGTGATGTAGTAAGAGAATAGGAGGTATATGGGTCTTTGAAACATTGGGTGATAGTGACGTATATAAATAAGGTGTTATTATATACTGGGGCAGAAGAGAAGCTACGGTACCAACATCACCACGAAGCTCCACTGTCTCATCTAGTGCCACACCCAATAATCTCGGGACCTTACCAAACTCACGGGCTACAGACACCCTACAGTCCCGTGGTTAAAAAAAAGGCAGCCACGAAACACACACACACCTATATATGGAAGGAGCTTGTTTCGTGGCATATTCAGGAGGAATCAGAAGCCACCAAGTCTCATACACGATCACAGGGAAATTAAGGTGGTAATTCTTTTTTTTTTTTACATTGGAGTGCCTTGATTCCTCCAAAGTATGCTAGGAAACAGGACCAGATGAGCAAATATAATGGTGATCTGTTGCTTGGAATAGCTTGGAGGATTCAGTTGCTCCAGAGTTACCAACACAAAACTTCCCCCTTGATTAAGGACCCTGTGAACGTCGTGTATAAGAATTTGGGACTTCTGCTGATTCCTCCTGACTATACCACGAAACAAGCTTATTATCTGTAGGTGGTGTTTCGCGGCAATATTTGAAGGACTTATTAGTTACCTTCAATTTTCCAACTATAATACAGGGTCCCTTACTCCTTCGTCGATGTGTATGGTAAACTCTGAGAACAAGAGATTGGAGCTGGATATGATGAAAGATTGGCCGGATGTTTTAATTATGATGACATACAGCATCCTGTCCCCTTATCCCACACCAACGCAGTTCACTGGTTAAATTAGTTTTTTTATTTTAATCTATTTTTGTTTCAGTTATTACTCAAGTACAGCCACAATCAAATAACCACCAACACTTTCCTTCAATCGTGCAAATAAATTAGTATCATATCAAAATATAATCATACAACACATTACGTCAACTTAACCCCCTCAATTATTATTATGAAGTGTTGCAAAATCATACACGTGTTGTTCTTTATTACCAAAATATTCACTACGATGGAAAGAAAGTGTCGGTGGATATTTGATTGTGGCTGTATGTACGTCTCTCTGAATATACGACTAGAGTGGATAGTATACTTTTGGTACATTAGCTAGAGCACCTTAATTCCTCCTCCAAAGTATGCCAGGAAACAGGACCAGATGAACAAAAATAATGGTGTTCTGTTGCTTGGAATAGTTTGGAGGATTCAGGTGCTCCAGATTTGACAACACTGCACTCGTACACCTTTAAAGGGAGAGTATACTTTCGGTACATTGGAGTGCCGTGATTCCTCCATAGTATGCCAGGAAACAGGACCAGATGAATAAAAATAATAGTGTCCTGTTGCTTTGAATAATTAAGAGGAATCAGTTGCTCCAAATTTACCAACACTGTACTAACCCATTAAGGGACCCCTGTGTGTGATGTAGTCCGAAAATTGGAGGTAAATGAGTCTTTCAAATATTGCCATGAAACACACACACCTATATGGAAGGAACTTGTTTCGTGGCATGGTCAGGAGGAATCAGAAGCCTCCAATATTCATACACGATCACAGGGTCCTTAATTAAGTGGATAGAAGTGAGGTGGTAAAACTGGAGCAAGTGATTCCTCCAAACTATTGCAGGCAACAGGATACCATTATTTTTCTTCATCTGGGTCTGTTTCCTGGCATACTTTGGAGGAATCAATGAGGCGCTCCAATCCATCAAAAGTATATTAACTCCTTTAATAACAATATGGCTGATGGTCCTTTGTTTATTAATGGTCTTATACTGAGTACATGTAGCCATCGTTCAGGGACCATCGTCATTACCAAGGCAACAATATTATTTATCTTGTATACAACCCAAGAGATGATAAGATCTGAATATTTGCAAAGCCTGAAACCAAACCTTATGTAGTAATGGGAGTTGGAGTATTCATTTATATCTACAACCATCTCTATTTTATTTGTGAAGTTCTTTGGCTGATGAAAAGTAAAAAAGAAAAAAAAAATGACAAACTAATTTTTTTTTTTTTTTTTTTTTTACTTTTCATCAGCCAAATTATTACTGTATTATTTTCATCAGCCAAATTATTACTGTATCTCAAAAAAGTATCGTGCGTTTCCGGCATGATACATTCTGACATCTTAAGGGGAAAGTAAGTTCAGTGTTGGTAAATCTGGAGTAACCGATTCCTCCAAGCTATTCCAAGCAACAGGCCACCATCATTATTTTTGTTAATCTGGTCCTGTTTCCTGGCATATTTTGGAGGAATCAAGACGCTCCAATGAACCAAAAGTAAACCATCCCCTTAAGTGACCCTGTGATGTAGTCAGAAAATTGGAGGTATATATTAAGTCCTTCAAATATTGCCATGAAACACACACACCTATATGGAAGGACCTTGTTTCATGGTGTGGTCTGGAGGAATCAGAAGCCTCCAGTTTTCATACACGATCACAGGGTCCTTAAGGTGGTAATTCTTTTTTGTCACATTGGAGTGCCTTGATTCCCCCAAAGTATGCCAGGAAACAAGACCAGATGAACAAAAATAATGGTGTTCTGTTACTTGGAATAGTTTGGAGGATTCAGTTGCTCCAGGTTTACCAACACAAAACTTCCCCCTTAAGCGATGGATACTCAAAAACGTTCACTGTGTAGCTTGAACTTTATTAGTCATTATGTATTGAACCATCTGACCCCTCATACTCCTTAGTTTTTATTGTTGTTTTTTTTGTTTTTTTAGGATTTGTACAAAAACAATACTACATTTAATTTATTTTTCTTGATTAATTAAGAAATCTCGTGATGTAGTCAGAAAATTGGAGGTTAGTGAGTCCTTCAAACATTACCACGAAACACACACAGATATTGTATATGGAAGGAGCTTGTTTCGTGACATAGTCAGGAGGAAGCAGAAGCCACCAATTCTCCTACACGATCACAGGGTCCTGAAATGAATAATCCCAGTGTGTGACAGGAAACAGGACAAAGACAGACGTGGCTCACAGGGCATGCTATCACCCCACGTCGCTATCACACACACACACACACACACACACACACACACACACACACACACATACACATCCTATGACGACAACACTCACGATATGTTTTTAGTCGCATCTCTGCCATCATCAGTATAGCCAGTGTGTCGCATCAGCACAAGAGGATAGTACAACACACAGAAAACAACAGCACCTAAGTTTATCACCACAACACACAGAAAACAACAGCACCTAAGTTTATCACCACAACACAGCCAGCACCTAAGTTCATCACCACGACACACGGAAAACAACAGCACCTAACTTTATCACCACAACACAGCCAGCACCTAAGTTTATCACCACAACACACAGAAAACAACATTCTAGTACCGTGCCTCATAATAATTCCGAAAAGTTTATTATTAGAGCAAAAAAAAAAAAAAAAACACGTATTATAACACTGATGACTGAGGAAAACTAGTACATAACTCTAGTAGTACCACACGACTACTACTACTACTACTACTACTACTACTACTACTACTACTACTACTACTACTACTACTACTACTACTACTACTACTACTACTACTACTACTACTACTACTACTACTACTGTGAATACCCCAGTGTGTGTTTATATATCAATACCGATATATAGTAACGTTATCGATATCTGGGGACATTATCGGTGCTCGAAGTTAAATAAGAAGAGAAAATATAAAGATTCTCAGCAAATATTTGTTTCGTGTTATGTGGTTGGGTATGGTAAACTTGTCATTTGAGGCATTTTCTAGTTTTTCGTCTTCCTTCTCCTCATCATCATCATTTCTCCTCATTTTTCTACTTATTCTGTTCTTTTAGTCATTATTATTAATCTCCTTCTTCTCCTTTTCCTCATCTGTTCAGCCTCTTCATTTTTCTGTTTTATTCTTCATTCCATCCATGTACCTATCAGATATTTGTATTTTTCAAGGCACCTTTTTCCTCTGTGTCTCGTTTCCCTTCCCCACATCGTTATCTCCACTCCACTGTTTGTAATATATCCTCACCTCTCTCTCTCTCTCGTCTCTCTCTCTCTCTCCTCGCCTCGTCTCTCTCTCTCTTCCACTGTCTATTAAGTAGCCTCATTTTTCGTGTTCTATACTCTCTCTCTCTCATCTCTCTCTCTCTACTCTCTCTCTCTCTCTCTCTCTTCTCTCTCTCCACTGGTCTATTAAGTAGCCTCATTTTTCGTGTTCTATACTCTCTCTCTCTCTCTCCTCTCTCCTCCTCCTCTCCTCTCTCTCTCTCTCTCTCCTCTCTCTCCTCTCCTCTCCTCTCTCTCTCTCTCTCTTCTCTCTCCTCTCTCTCTCTCTCTCTCTCTCTCTCTCTCTCTCTCTCCTCTTCTCTCTCTCCTCTCTCTCTCTCTCTCTCTCTCTCTCTCTCTCATCTCATTTCGTATTTTTCTTCACTCCTTTTCCAACCATCCTTCTTCCTACATCACTCTTTTCCTACCATCCTTATCCCTATATAGACCTTTCCCCTCACTTCACCACCCACCCAGTAACCATGTCCTCTAAATACCTGCCATGACTAACCTACCTACCGACGGGAAGTGGAAACAAACCACCCGTTGTTGTTGTTGTCGCTGTCGTACCTGTATGTGGGAGGAAGCCTTGGTGGTGCCTGTGGTGGTTGTGTGTAGTGATGATGATGATGGTGCTACACTGTAATATCACCTCAGTCACAGCCAACCCCACCACCACCACCACTAAGTCGACAAAAACACCACCCCACACACAACTCTCTGGGAACATCTCTACCTTGATGGTCAGTGTTGTCATTCACGTCAGTCAGTATAGGCTATATATGCAAATGCTACATGCACGTTCATTTCTCTCTCTCTCTCTCTCTCCTCTCTCTCTCTCTCTCTCTCTCTCTCTCTCTCTCTCTCTATCTCTATATATATATATATATAATATATATATATATATATATATATATATATATATATATATATATATATATCAAATTAACTCCTAATGTAATAGGGGCTGGGTTTCCCTAGTCGAGTTTACAGTACAGTAATTATCATCTAACACTAAATAGCAGCAAATTATTTCACAGGCAATTTGTGACCCCGTCACACCCAGGGATTTACAACGATAGTCTCGCCAGGATTCAGGGAGAATGTTTTGTACTTAACCTCAGATAGTATTAAAAGGTGTAAGAACATAAATTAACATGCACGTAGTAAAGTTCTCTAATTTGATCTTTTTCCTGTATTACCTGATAAGTATAAGTCTATACAAGACTGGTAGTGAAAAACTTATTACACTTGAAAATTATGATGATATTGTATATGATTATGTTTCATTGGAACTTACTACACCAAATATCAATAAATGCCTCATAAAACAACTATCAAACTAAATTTACAAAACTTCCTACAATACTTTAGTCTTGGATAAACCTAATGTACTTTCCCAAGCTGTGGACTCCTTGGTGCTTCACGTGCCGGATGTGTGACATTCACATTTCCTTGAAAGAAAAGACCAGCTGCTTCAACTAAGCTACAGGCCTTAATGACACTGACGGGATGGCCCCGGGCTGGATTTTCTTGAAACTCACCAACACTTAACTCATAATCATCTTTAAAATTCCATATGCTACATATTGTGTCTTCATACATTTGTGTAAATATCCTCTCTCTCTCTCTCTCTCTCTCTCTCTATATATATATATATATATATATATATATATATATATATATATACTATATTTGTGTGTGTGTGTGTGTGTGTATGTGTAACCAGATCGTCCACAATAAACAATGACCCCTTCAGCTTAGTTGTTTACATTTTTGCAGGTTGTGGCGGTGTGGGTGATGGTGAGGCGAGGCTGGTAACTGAGGTGTCCGTGGAACAACTACTGACAACACGTGGATACTTCCTTATGGAGATCCTTAGTGGCTTCGATCCAGTGCTGGTGTCATCCTCCTCGGGGGGCATAGTCTGCTTTCCACCGGCGTCCCCCTTCCCACCACCACCCCAACCCCAACAACACCTTAACGTTACCTCCTCTACCTCCGATAGTCCAAAACAACAACAACAACACGACACATCGGGCCCTTCATCGTCCACTGGGCCCTCCTCACCTTCTACTATTACTACTACTACTCCTACTGGTACCCCTCCGTCAGCTTCCCTTCTACGAGTGTACACCAAGAAGGAAAACAGAAGGAGGGTTATTCTCACATTCAGGAGGAACACAGGGAATGATGGAACACACGAAGGAGAAGAAGAAAGAGAAATGAAACAGACGTCCTGCAAGATGACCCTCAGAGGACAATTAAAGCTTCGTTCTGGTTATGGTTTCCTGTCCTGCCGAGGTGAGTGTCACGCTTTGAGAAGGGGATCATTCATTTCCTTTGGGTGAATGAGAGGGCTGCTGATTCCTCCATACCATGTCAGGAAACAGGCCACTTCACTATACGAGTAGGGGATCTTTTATTTTGTTGCATAATACATAAGGCTACGTAGTTCTCCCACAGTAAACTTCAGAGCATGGTATACTTTTAGTGGATTGAAACGCCTTGATTCCCCCAAACTATGCCAGGAAACAGGACCAGATGAACAAAGATAATGGCGGCCTGTTGCCTGGAATAGTTTAGAGGAATCAGTTGCTCCAGATTTACGAACACTGTACCCTCCCCTTAATGTGAGTCAGACTGTCCTGTTAATAAGATGTTGTTGTTGTAATCTTGTTGTGAGTCTGGTTTTAACGTGACTCAAATATCTGTGACATCATGAACGAGTCCGGTGTTGGGATGGACTCGGAGATGATAATGATGATGTAAGAATAATTACGTAACACATGTTAGTTTGGTTTATCTTAGTATGTGTTACAGTGTGTCACGTGTCAGGTGTTGGGATGTACTAGCTAAGAGATGACGCAGGAATTACCTAACTGTAACACATGATGGTTTGGTTTGTGTTAGCATGTGTTACAGATACTCTAGAACCACCTATAATTAACACGTGAGGGAGTAACAATGTGGCTTGCTTAATGTAACTCCACGTATCCACCCACCATGTGTTACAAATACTTTAATATGTGTTACAAATACTCTATTATACATTACACGTGAGAGAGAAATATTATGGCCTTGTGTAACTCCACGCACCCACCCACCTTCATATGTTACAAATACTCTAGAACCATTTATACTTAACATGTGCTAAAGGAACAATGTGGTCTTATGTAACTCCATGCACTAACCCACCATCACCTTCCAATACAGCCTTATGTAACTCCATGCACCAACCATACTCTAAACACCATCCACAAATACTCGAAAACCATCCATACATTACACGTGAAAGAATGACAAAGTGGCCCTATGTACTGTACCTCCATCCACCCTCCCTTATTATCATCCAATACAGCCTTCATTATCATTCCCAGAGACGGAGCCTGAGGTAACCAACAAGCGTCTGGTGGCTTGGCGAGCTGCTGTGATCGTCATGGAACAGGAGACCAGCGCAGCAAGGAGGAGGATCATAATAGGTGTCATTGTAGGTAAGGCAAGGGTGGGCCATGTACTGTGTGTGTTCTGATACAGGTGTGTGTAGTGTTTGGGGTTGTGATGTGTGTGATAAAGTGTAATGTCATGTATGTATTCCTTTTAAGTTGTGATGTGTATATATGTGTTCCGTTGCAGGTGTGTTGTGTATGATAGTGACGTGTGTGTTGTAATGCCATGTATGTGTTTCGTTTCAGGTGTGTTGTGTATGGTAGTGATGTGTGTGTTGTAATGCCATGTATGTGTTCCGTTGCAGGTGTGTTGTGTATGATAGTGACGTGTGTGTTGTAATGCCATGTATGTGTTTCGTTTCAGGTATGTTGTGTATGATAGTGATGTGTGTGTTGTAATGCCATGTATGTGTTTCGTTTCAGGTGTGTTGTGTATGGTATCACTGTGTGTGTTGTGTATAGTGTGTCGTCTACGTGCCACCAGGAAGCCTGTGTCCTTGAATCGTCGACCTTCAGGTACCACTCGATCCACAGGAACGTGACCTGATCTGAAATGAAAATGAAGATATAATGAGTATATTGTTAGATGCTACAGTACCGTACCTCCACCACACCTCATCTTCATCCCTTTCCCATCCCCATCCCCTTTCCCTTCCCATCCCCATCCATATCTCCAACCTGTCCCCATTCCCTTCCCATCCCCATCCTCATCCCATCCTATTCCCTTCTCATCCCCATCCATATCTCCAACCTGTCCCCATTCCCTTCCCATCCCCATCCTCATCCCATCCTATTCCCTTCTCATTCCCATCCATATCTCCAACCTGTCCCCATCCCCATCCCTATCTCACCCTAATCGCATCCCATCCCTTCTCATTCCCTTCTCATATCCTTCCTATCCCCATTCCATTCCATTCTCATATCCTTCCTATTCCTATTCCCATTCCATTCCCTTTTTATTCCCATCTCATTCCCATCCCCACCAACACAGTGTCGTGGCGTGACTTAATAATGAAGATATATGAGTGAATGTTATTATTATACTACCTCCATCACCTTTAATGATAATACAGTATGTGTGATGATAACCGATGAAAAATTATCTGTACCATTCATATACTTAGAGGAAATTAGGATGATGATGATGATTAGGATGATGATGCCTTGCAGTGCGGAATGTACAAAGACTTAATTAAAGGCTTAAAACTGGGAGAGATCGCTACATTACAGATTGTAAATATATATAATCATTAGTATTGTTGACTGTCATTTATTTTTATTTTTTTTTGTGTGTGTAGTGTGTGTTTAATATAATATATTTTATCAACGAGACTTCCGCCTTAGATATCATAATAATACATCATAAGGCTCCTGGCTACTTTCCGTGTTGCTGGTTTCCGCCATACCAACGTAACGCTGTCCTGCCTCGACTTTGGTTGGCAAAATATGCCTACTATTTATATCAAAGAAGACGACACCACTGCAACCTCTCTGCTCTCACCACCACCAGCATCAAGGGGGTGAACTGTGATAACATTTCCACCCTCAGTAACAGTTCACTAGTCATCAGCCAGCCAGAAAAGGGGGAGAAGCAAGAAGAGTTTTTCAGTTGGCGGCAAAATATCTTTTGGAGTCGTCACTCATCTCACAAGAAGGACTCCCATTGCACCACTAAACACCAAGCGTTGTCACCATCCACACCTTCACGCCCATCAACATCAGGGAAATCACGTCAATTTGAAATAAAGACGAGCTGTGTGTAGTCTACCCAAGCTTGCCCAAAAAGAACTCGTTTTCTCTCCAACAAACTCCAGGAGAAAAGAAGATCGACAATAATAGACTTGCCTAGATATATGTATGTATATGTTTTGTGTATTTGTATATAATTGTACCTTGATGTATTAATGTCTGTATGCCACTTCTCAGTTCAGTAAAATTTAAAAATGCATTATAATATACTATTTGTACACTGTACTATACTTTAAGTGTATAAATTAGTTGGTCTTTATCTACTTGAGGATGAAAGAAGTCCTCGATCCCTTAAGAGGTAGGACACCAAACAAGAAGAAAACAAAAGGAAAGGAGGGACAGTTGAGAGTGAGTGTATGGGGCCGAATGGACGCCAAAACTCTTATTAAAGAACTGCCCAAATTAGTAGCCTTCAGACAATTATATAGCCGACCCTTCCCCAATCCTACTCGACAAAAACTCCCAAGATTCGTTCAATCAGACTTTTACATGTTAGTTTATGTAAATAAATGGAATATATTTATATAAATATATGCACACGTTATACCCTGGATTGAGTGAACATAGTAACGTAAATGGAGAGAGAGAGAGAGAGAGAGAGTCAGTATATCCACTGCTGTAGATTGCAAAAGTAGGCAAGTGCATTGGTGCATACTCCATTGGATGGGTACAGACAATAATAGAAACCTTGGTACTGATCATATCACTTATATCACGGGAGATTTACTGTATATAATATTCGTGATCAGTTAAAACTAGACACATGATGGTGAGTGGAAAGGAAGGTAGATTCTTTGGTGTTGATGCAGAGGATACTCACCTGCTACTGCTGCTGGTAATGTGACAAGTTTACAAAGCATAATTGCTTTTGTTAGACTTACAATAGAATATGTGACTATTTGACATTGAAACCGCTCTTTTAAATTGTGTACATGATCAGAAATCAGACCAACAGGGAATAGATTGAATGGTACCGTTGAAAGGGTATAAACCAACTTGTACGACCACTGTCAACAACACCGGATAATTCAGAGTTACTACTTCCCAGATTAGGCGGGTTTTGAACAGCCTTTCCCTTTCATGATCAGCTCTTCATGTCACTTTTATGGCATATATGGCAAAATGCTTTATATTAGACTGACATTAGAGATGGTGCTCGTAACTAGAAATGCACATGCTAATAAATAAAACAACACATAATGGAATATAAATAGAAATTATAAAGATATTTTGGCGGGAATTTGGATCATTTGGGCGGGAATTTGGGCGATAATTTGGATCATTTGGGCGGGAATGGCTGGTAACACTGACCTGGTTACACTGACGGTGACTTCAATGGCGTTTCCTGGACAACATAATTTATACCGTATATATTTATCTTATATTATACGTAATTCTGAGTGAACCAAGTTAATGTGGTATCCAGAAGCACTATAAAGTCACCGTAGCCACACAGACATCACCATCAGACCTAAAATGGGTAAGAAACTTGAATTATGGTATTTTAATTTTCGTTGAGATGTTTACTTACTTGACATTATTACCGTATTTATTTATATATATACTTATGTTACTTGTTGTGAATTATGGTATTTTAATTATGGGGCTGTAACGTTAGAGATGTTTACTTATTTACTTACTTGTTTGGAAGACACTAAGGTTACCTATAGAATGATATAAATGTAGCTGTTATAATTATCACTTCTGTCTTACTTGTTACTTGTTGTTGGATATTCTATGCCCCTTAGGACCAAAGGATACCCCTCAGCAGTTCTTTTCTACTGCACCTGATATTAAATCCCACACCTTTATTAATACTTTATCATTGCCTTACAGTGTTGTGAGATGCAGAGGGATGATATCAGCAGCTTATGTCATGTATACTGTATATTATCTGAGAAGCTCACCAGGACTTCTGTGATGGCTGGTACAAAGATAAGACACTGTACTGTACCCTGTGTATTCAGTCCGCCATCACTCTCCTACCTTTAAATCCCAGGTATATGCTTGTAAACTCATGTATTGTAAACACTGAGCCAGTAGTTCTTGCTATGGTTAAATAAAATCATGTGGAGTTAGTCACAATCTGGATTAAGAAATCAAATTGCTAGGAAATGGTAAATAAAGATGTATTGTAAGGGGATAGTATACATTTGGTCCATTAAAGTGCCTTGATTTCTCCAAAGAATGACAGGAAATAGGACCAGATTAACTAAAATAAGGCTAGCTTGTTGCTTGGAATAGTATGGAGAAATAATTTGTTCAAGATTTACCAACACTGCATTATCCCCTTAGCCTAATTTTTAATGTCTTTAGCACCACACCATGGCTCAGTGATACAAGCTTCAAACTCAGGTTCATAGATCAGAGTTATGCAAGTTCAAATTTTGGCCATAAAGGTTTTCTTGTGTTGTATAGTCGTTCTGGATTGGCATAATAGGAAATTCATTACAGTTTGGGGGTTAATCCACCAAATTAATTAGTGACATTCAACTGCATTGTTAATGTTGGCAGTTGATTAGTGGCATAACAAAATTGCAAAATTGCTTAATGTTAACATACAGTAACAAGAACAGCACTACTGAAAAGAGAATTGTGCCATCAACTTTTCATAAGATTGAAAATTCTTAGACCATATCCTGTAAAGGTTATGCAGTACTGTCCTATACTTTTTTAAATAAATGGTGAACAATAATATTATAAGATTTTATTTTCTTGTTTGCAGTTGCTGACATACACACTGAATTATGATGACCCCCTGAAGATCCTGTACATCATGAGTGTCCATTAAAGTTGTGACATGATGACCACACACTAGAGTGAGGTTGCTGGCCAGTGCTACCCATCCCTTGGGTTTGCATGCAGTGATGGGTATGGATCCCGGGTCATTGAGAAGGAAGGCAAGAATTTACCACAGCACCGAGCCAAGAGAGTGAAATGAGAGGACCTGTCATAATGAGTATTTACTGCTGGTGTGAAGAGTTATGCAAGAGGACTTCTTACTCTCCACCCATCACCTCTTTCCTCCTCAATATTCAACATTATCTAGCTAATCAATTTTGTGAAGGCAGGGTGATATAAAGTTTTTTATGTTGATCTGCCTGAAATTGCTTTAATTTTCAGAACAAGCATTGTATTGATGGTATTTCCTAATTAATTTCATTTGAGATCATCTGTTGTGGTTGAATTGGAAACATTTTGATTCCTTCACACTAGGTCACCAAAAATACTTACTCTAAGGAAGTCTGTTTTGTGGCACAGTTTGTAGGAATACGATACCTTCATTACATTAACAAAAGTATCCTCACGGTAATAATTCCCTCATTTCCTAAGTAAGTGTTTACTGGTAATTCTTAAGTGTGCAGTAGTTTGTTCACCCGGCCTGGAGAGTTAGGTACCTCATAGATCAATCAACAAGTTTAGAGACATGTACAGTATGGATAATTATTTCCGAGATTTGAAAGTGTTGAGGTGACCCCTAGGTGAGTTACACTGGCTTGTTCATGTAATATTAACAAAGATGTAGAACTAACCTTATACAGGTTTTTTTTTTTTTTTTTTTTTTTTTTTTTTTTTTTTTTTTTTAAGAGAACAGGTAGAAGATAATCTCACCCTTTTGTACACTTTGTGGTTGAGAATTTTCATGGTATTGTAATTTTTTAAAGCATCATCTATTCTGAGGTAGATACTATTTCCATCTTGTTTGCTGGCTCTCCTCTGTATCATCTTCTCCCTCGTCCTACAGGTTTTCCAGGCCTAGGGCAGTCTTATTTTTTCCTCCTTGGTTCAATTTCCTTTATTGTGTACTTTGGTATGGTACTAGTTTGTCTTTAGCCATAGTTTGGAGTAATTGGAAACCTTCATAACTGCTACAAATCACATACTTCTATACCAAGGCTCTATACCAAGGGCTGTATGCAAGAACATTCATGGTGTATATGATGGTGTGGTACCGGTGCAATGGCTCTGTAGTGAAGTCATCACACCAGTACCACACCATCATCAACACCATGGACATCCTTGCCTACGACCCAAAGTTTGATATACTGTACTTACATCCCTTTGAGGAGTAGTAGTACGTTCCTAACACCATAGTGGATTACTAATCCACTTACAAGGCAAGTGAGCCATCACTCCCATCAAACGTAGATAGCTACAGTAGAACCTCATTTTAGCACTAACTTATTTAACTCTTCTCATGTGTGCCACTGCTAATAGGTGACAAGAGCCTGAGAAAATATTTTTTTTTTTTTAATGAGTGACCATGTTCTGAATGAAGTGGTGAATGCTAGCAATGTTATGTGTTTTATCAAGGGTCTATTGGATACAGTATATGGGATATTAATGGTATATTTGAATGAGAGATGCATCATACAGACTAAGTGACTCACTGGAGCATGTGGTAAAAGAGAATTTATAGTGGCATTATATCCAGGTCATCCATTAGCATACTGACCAACTAATTTACTGGGTGTGTGTTAAAAGAGAAGTATTGATTATGTTTGTTGTATATCAAGTGCCTCCAGTACCAGGTGAACAGTGGGAATATTAGTCTGTTCTTAACTTAGTGGAATTATAAGGACATTAATCTTTTTTAAATATGATCATCTAGATTATAGAGTAATCAGAATAATGTAACAAAAAACTACTCTAATAGTATTTGCCATCTAATTGTGACAAAACATGACTGCCAATTCGTATCAATTAGTCAAAATAAGTATTACATATTAACCACGCAATGCTGGCCATTTTGACCCCCCCCCCCCACCACCACCAAACACACCCAGTGCCAGTTAATTTCCAGTACTGTGGGAGGTGTCTCAGCATACCACTCACCTTTTATGTGGCACTGGTAGCTGTATGACATGCGTTATGAGCAGTGTTATCTAGTATAGGGTGCCCCAATCAATAAGAATTGATTAATTATTAACCTTTCAAGCACGGAGATATTCACGAGTGTCTGCTCTCCAGCCTGGGCATATTTTATAAAACGTAAACAATCTTTGGCGGCTAGTAGCTTATAAGTCACTAAACCTACATGAATAAATGATACATGATATTAAAGTACAAATTGCCTTTAGCGGTCTCCTGATGTACTTGTAAAGATTATATGGACATCTGTAGGATGGGTAGCTAGCTCAGAATGACCACCACTCAAAGCACACTTTTACACTCCTTTAACATAAATTCCGTCCTCACACTCTCGGTGTGTTAGCTAGACTGAGTGCTTTTGGACCAGGAGAGGGCAGGGACTTGTGGTTTTGTAGCTGGCCAAGTCTGCTATATATGAAGAGAAAATTAAACTAGTTGGGAGCCTCGAAAATATGAAAATTGCGTTGACACGACGGTTTAACACAGCAAATTTACTTTTTACCCATCTGAAAAATGGAGTTGTACTTCTAGCACCCACCTTGCTAGTCTTCCTAATACTGTACACTTAAGGCTGAAAAATTTATCCCGAACAAAGCAAGTTTTCTAGATTTCCAGACATATTCTTGCTCCTGATTTTGGAAAGCTTTTTGGCCTGGTGGTCAACCTCAGTTCTTGTGTCCCATATTTTGGAAAATGTCTAAACCTTACTCCTAGCCACGTACCATTATCATCATCAAACTTTCAGGGAAGTTTCCTACTGTATTGGGGAAGGTTTTAAACCTATTTAGAACTAGCCTGTTGGTTAAAAGGAAAATATTCCCGTTGTGACTTTAATCATCAGCGACGACTTTCAACTCCTCTCGGCCTATCAAAGTTTTCAGCCTTGGACACCTAATTTTATTTTAAATTTACTTGATGCATACCTATGTCAGTGATGCTGTGTGGGTATAGAGGACATATCCTGTATATACATTGATGGCACTGCATGGATTAATAGTTAGACAAAATATGATAAAACACAACTGTAGTAACATTTTTTAATTGGCTCATAAACTAATGCTCACACTTGTACATTCTCAGTAAAGGAATTGTAGTTCTTTATTTCTGTTATCAGGTTGTTGGGGCTACCATTTCCTCCAAGCTGTAATGCAAACTAGCACCTGTATTGAGTGTGTCTGTTTTGTGATAGTTCAAAGGAATCAGTAAGCTCCATATTTGTTAGAAGGCTTTTGAAAGCTCCTGTTACCTTCAAAATGAGCTACAGAACATCGTTATTGCCTATTTCATTGAATAGTTTGGAGGAATCATGAGCTGTTTGTGTTGCTCCAAACTGTGCTCCAAAACAACTAAGGGTGTGTGTGTCGAGTAGGACAGTTTGGAGGAATCGTTAGTTGTCCAATAGCAGTCCCCAAAATCTTACCAAAACTCTAACTTTTTACCACTAGAGCAAGATTCCTGGCTGGAAAACATTGCAGGGTGGTGTCATTTAAAGTTGTGCTGAAGTTGTTAGCAAGTAGTTTTTTCAAGAAATATATTTATGGTGATTTTTATTAACATGTTTCTCTTTCTTATTACAGGTTGGCAGGCTCCAGTCTCCACCTCCATCCTACTCCCACTTCCCTTCCCTGTGTGTAAGAGAGAGCACAGCCACAAGTGGTGTGGTTGGGAGAGGGGCAGGGAGGGTTGGGGGAGGGGAGAAGGGAGGGGGAGGGTGGTGAGAGGGGGGGAGGTTTGTTCCCCCTACATGGGGGGACCAGTGGGGGTGGGGCAGACTCCCTCTCCTTTGTCTGCCTCCCTCATCCTTCCTTCTCTTCTCCAGCTTTCTCTGTTTCTCTCCCTCCTCAGTCAGCATTGGTTGACTGGGGGATGATCTCATCCAGCACCAGGAGGCCTCTATCCTGGCCTGAGAATGGTGCTGTGTTGAGGTCATAACTACAGCACTTGTGGCTGTGTGTGAATGTGATCCTTAACCCCCACCCTCACTACCCTACCCCCCCACAACAGTACCCTACATCCTTTCCAGAGATGGTGACAACAGGACGTACAGCCATAGGTAAGATATTGATAGGCTTAGTACTGGTAACTCATAGGAGTCACCTCAACACTAGTTAAGAATACTTTAGTTTGATGTATGAGGACTTTGTAATATGAATAAAACTATATATATATTTGATACTTTTATTTCACCGATCTATGGAGATCATAATATATACAAATGTACAGTCACAGACAATAATAATAGATCACATAAGGGTGACGCATGTATAACATGTTTAACAGTTTCTTATTTACAACAAACAGCTGCTCATTATTCAAAACCACAACATATGACAAGGGAAAACATTAGTCAGCAATTTGTTTGAGTTACCCATGTGAGTATTGAAACTTAAAATGCAAAGAAGATTATGACAACTAATTGGAAGAGTAATGTGTAAGAAGAAACTGACAGATGAGGTACACAAAATAATTAACCCCAATGTTTCCTTCCCCTTGACTCAACTAACCCATTCTAATGTAACTATGGTATCAAGATATATTTAGGAGGTTCCCCTGGATAAATTTCACACACGTAAACAACCCCTGAATTCAACCGATAAAAGTGCACTCTCCTCCTGTAGGCCTATATTTCCCCATCCAAATGTTTCCTTCCTCATACTGCATCTCCATTAACCCACTCTAATGTAACTATGGTATGAAGATTTACTTTGGAGGTTCCCCTGGACAAATTGTCATGCCCCTTAACAACCCCAGAATACAACCAAATTAAGTGCTTTCTGAGAACACCCATCAACTATCACCAATACCCCTTAATTCATGCAAGAATTCCATTAAATATTTCCCTGGGGCTGCCTATAAAAGGGGAAGACTTTCTCTGTACAAAATATTGAAGACTATTTAGAGACACTGGTATCCTTTAGTTCTTCATCCCCTCTTCAAATACAGTAATCCTAGATCAATTTTTATCATATTTTGATTTTCTCGTATTTTAATTATGCCATAATGTATTTGCTTGCGAGGAGAGACAGAAGAGGTAACTTGAGCCCCTGACTGTTGAGATATTACCCTACTTTTCTTTCCTCTTTGTCTTCCCAGTCACGTCATCCCTGCAAAAAAAAAGTTCAACATTAATTAACTTTGATTTTACACAAATACATCACTCTATAGATTTTTTCTAATTAGCAAACTTTTGGCTCCTAAACTTGCCATTTTGGGAGTTCTAAGCCAGTGTGGCCTTTCCTCTGTATGCTGCCTGACTGCTAACATAACACCCATCATTTCATGAGGGTCATCTTCTACTGTTCTTTCCGAAACATATATATACCTATACTGTATCTACCATATTACTCCAGTTTTATCCAAGTCTAAGGTCTTTGAAAAATTTTTGGTCGTGACTTTAATTAATAAATATATACTGTTGCCCCCAAATCAGTTACGTTATAGGAAGTGCTTGGGTACCTGCAATGCTCTCCTGGTTTTTATTCATGATCTCCAGGTGTCAAAATATGCTGGATATGAATCAAGATGAACATATCTTGATTTTAGTTCTGCTTTTAAGTTTATCATAAAGCTGTACTTAGTACTGTACTCAAGCTTGGTTCCAAGGGGATTCTACATTTTTAACTACAGGTAACAGTCAACTAAGTGTTTCTCAGGATAGTGTACTAAAATACAACAATGCAAGTATAATACAAGAGTAAGGGTTTGAGACATGAATCCAGAATTAACCAGGCCTTGTCATGGGTGAATAAAGAATAAAATGAGTTCAAAAAATTATCGTACCACATACTAATAATTACAAAGCATTATTATTAGGGAACAGTAGTGTTGGTAAATCTGGAATAACTGATTCCTTCAAACTATTCGAAGCAACAGGCCACCATTAATTTTGTTAATCTGGTCCTGTCTCCTACGACTTGCCTGACACACTTTGGAGGAATCAAGGCACTCTAATGTACACTCGCAGTCCAGAATCCCTAGCCCACCCAAGTCAAAGCCTGAGATCTGAAGCAGGCGGTTTCTGGACGACAACTCACCCACACCATCATGAGGCCACACACATTTCAAACCAATGGGGGCTTTGGGTGGGCTGTCATCCAGAAACCGCCTGCTCCAGATCTCGGGCTTTGACTCAGGTGGTCCTGGGATTTTGGCCTGTGTGTGTACCAAAAGTATACATACCTTAAGTCATACCATTTCACCTGAAGGTACAATGAATCGTCAATGAATAAGAGTGAAGTGATATGTAGGTCTCTCTTCCTCCCTTCACTCAGTCCCTGCAGTCACTATCAACACCTGTAAGAAATTGAATACAAGTTAGATGCTTTATATAGAACTGTATATCTTAGGAGACAAGTGGTACAAGCTTCAAAAAGTAATAGTAATTGCAAAAATTACTAATGTCCATGGTTTTCAAAATACAAGTTAATTGCTTTATATATATTGTATTGCTATGTATTTTAAAACTTGTGGCGGACAAGTGGTACATGCTTAAAAAAAATAAAATAGAAAATGCAAAACTACTATATACAGTCCCTGGTTTTCAAAATACAAGTTAATTGCTTTATATTGTATCGCTACCGTATATATTGTAAAACTCACAGTGGAGAAGTGGTTCAAGCTTCAAAAAAAATAGTAAATGCAAAAACACTATTTATTTATTTAGAAGAACATTTCTGCACACAGCTAGACTTAGAAAAAAAATGAGATACTGTGTCTGTAAGTGATACTGATATTATACCGTATTTGTAATGTAAATAGTACTTCAAAACGTATTACATACAAGATTAATTATATATAAATGTGTGAAAGCGTATTTTAGCAATCAGCACATTATTGGATTTCAAAATAATTAGACACCTGCAAAAGTACCATTATAATGTACAGTCGGCGGCAAAAGTCCTGTCGCCTCACCTGCTTCACCGAGACAGGCAGGGTTCATGGACTCGAGAAATACGCACGTTTTCTACACCTAATAATCTCGAGTCTATGAACATCGCGTGCCTCGGTGAAGCAAATGTGGCGACAGGACTTTTGCCGCCGACTGTACAGTATTTGAAAAAAAAAAAAAAAAAAAAAACCTGTATATGTAAAAGTTGTAGTAAATGGTGGTGAAATATAAGGAATGGACAAGGTGAAATAATTAACACAACTGCATAAGTAGCATTCTAATGTACTAGTAAAAAAAAAAAAAAAAAATGGTACATAGAGAAGCTGTAGTCAATGGTAAAATGTAAGAAATGGACAGTGAAATAATAATAATAATAATAAAAAAAAATGGTATGGAGAGAAGCTGTAGTAAATGTTGAAATGTAAGAAATGGACAAGGTGAAATAATTAACACATATCTGCATTATAATGTAACGTACTGTACTTGAAAATAAATAAATAAATAATGGTATCGGTATGTAAAGAAACTGTAGTAAATGGTGAAATATAAGGAATGGACAAGGTGAAAATTTTGTGATATCATTGAGGCAACCTGTAAAATGTTGTGGTACCAATACGACGACTCTATTGTTTTCCTATGAGCCATCGTACCGTGAATGAATACGGCCTTAGGTTAAAAGCCTCAATAAATTAAATACGATTTATACCTATTTATTCCTATGATAAGGCCGGTACAAAGCTAAATTAGGTCAATGGGTGTACAGTCGGTAATAGAAGTAACTGCCAATGAGTCTGGAGAAGGAATAACGACTAATTACATATAATACAACAAATAATAAATAAAATAACAAATAATAATAACGAAGGTATTATTACAGAATAACTGGGTTTTTGGCTAGGATCGCGCAGTGTTACCACATCCGGCTAGGTCCCGGAAATTTGCCCCAGTCACTTTATGAAAGTTTACACTGGTTATCCCGGTAGTTTGCCCAGGTTAGGTCCCGGTAGTCTGCTGTGGTCTAGGTTAGGTTAGGTTAGGTCAGGTCGGGTGAGGTCAGACTAATTTCCAAATTATGTTTGTAAAACGGGGCATATCTCTCCGAGAGAAACACCATAGATGAAAAGTGTGTTAGAATGGTCCAAAATAGTGGGTAATGATACTAAAATATACAGTAAAGTGAACCCAGTTCTTCTGTAAATTTACCATAACGAATAATACAAAATAAAATTAATGTCAATATAGAAATGTTAAGACCTGTAGTGGGCAACCCTCAGTTACTCACTCATGGCCGTATGCAAGAACATCCGTGGTGTATACGATAGTGTGGTAATATATGACGGCTTTGTTGTTTGTGTATGGAGCCATCGTACCAGTACCACACCATCGTATACACCACAAACTTTCTTGAATATGGACCTGATCAGTTTCAGTCACTCATGGCCGTATGTAAGAATATCCGTGGTGTATACGACGGTGTGGTACTATACGACGGCTCTGTTGTTTGTGTATGGATCCATCGTATACACCACAAACATTCTTGAATATGGCTCTCTGTCTATTAAGTCACTCATGGACCCAACTTATTCACTTTATATGAACCAAAATAGAACAATAGTCCATTATTTTTGTGTAAATTTAGTAGTACAAGTTTTGACAGAATAACATAAACAGGGTAACTACACACATACTTACCATTTGACAGTAGAAAATAGAGGTTAAAAGGCACTCTGACGGTCCCCTTAACTTCTCTATATCCTTCCAATATGGCTGCCTGGGAATTATTCAGTGTTGCCAATTTACCTGCTTGACAAAATTTCCCCAACTTCAACATCAGAATTTCCATTTTCACCTCAATAATTCAGTTTACTCCTGCTGGATATTCGGGAGAACCATAAAAAATTCCTTCTCTTAATCAGGAGTTTCTCGTGTGCTTCTCGTTCTTGGTTTCTTATCACCTTAGGGATCCGAAAGAAGGACAAACCAGCAGGAAGATTGTTTGTGTTAGAACATCTCACCATGCAGCAAAACCGTGACATTCTTAAATATCCCCTTAATTAAGCCTAGACATGATTGCTAGGCGTGTTCTTCTGAAAACAAATTCTATAGTATAAATAAATAGTTGTTGTTGTAGTCAATGAATTTTACCCTCCAATATCAGTACACAGTATAGTATTATAATGGGCTCAAATGGTACTAGGACTATACTGTACTGTGGCCAAAAGATGAGCATTATATACACATTAGACATGATATTGGACTTCTCTCACTTTGGTTTAGCAGATGGGGACAATTAGCAGGCTCTCAGCCTTTAGTCCTCATCTTTTTAAATATAGCAAAAAAAACAGAATTATAACTTTTAATTAAATACAGGATGGTACAGTATTGGATGTTCACTTTATTTAAAAAACACAATATCCTTAATAACATTATCTACTGCGCTGTGTTATTGGGGGAATATTACCCACCCAAACATTTAAACATTAATAAATATACAAAACACAATGTAATGGCAGCCAACTGCTATACACTAGATCATTATTTCAGACAGCAATACTGCTCTGAACTTGATAAAATAAGACTGTACAGTTACTAATTAAATGGATTTAACTGTAATGATTTTGATAATTACAGCATATAATAGCCATGACATCATTGAGATTATACTGATGTGAAGTTGAGAAGGAACCTAATACTAACAGCCACTATAAAATTGGCACAATATTAGTCACCTTAGCACTTGTGTATACTGTACTTGGATGAGTGTCTTGCCACACCATCAACTATCCAGGCAAGGCAACATCTAAATAACAATAACGTAATAACTTCCAAAGGTGATAATGTTGAATTCAGGTACTCATTAGTAATTCTCTAGCCTTACTCTGTCCACATAAACTGTGTAAAAAATGTACAGTAATTCACCTTCTTATTACATCTGTATAAAAATCCTGATATGAGAAGGTCATAGGTATGGCAGATGAGGCATAAGGTTTGTTCTTTAATATGGCAGTGATTAATTTCCAAGGGAGCAGCATAAATGACTAACTTTTGTATTGAGTTTACTGTACTTAAGGGGGTAATACACTTATGGTACATGAGAGGGCCTTGATTCCTCCAAAGTATGACAGGTAACAGGACCCGTTTAACAAGAGTAATGGTTGCCTGTTGCTTGGAATAGTTTGGAGGAATCAGTTATTCCAGATTTACCAACAATGTACTAGCCCCTTAATTTCCATCGTAATATACATGTATTGTACACCAATGCTGTACCAGTTTAACAAAATAATGGTCCCTTTTTACCTGATGTTTCAAGGCAAATAAAATCTTTTCATATATAAACTCACTACCAATACTCAACATGACTAAAAATGGTAAAATAATTAAAATAACACTCTTTATTCATACCGGTAACCTTCTTATGAAAAACTCATCAATTCAAATACGTGAATAGTGTATGGCAAGTACAGTATAATGAAAATTACATAACAAAATTACAAATATACAGCACAGTATCAACTTAAAATTACAGTATAATATTTTCCATCTCTGAACCTTAGATGTCATTAAAATAGCTTTTGATAAATGCATGACAATAAAATTACTCCTTTAGAGTGCCATCAGCATCTATTTGTACCATCAAAATAACTGTCAGTCTCCAGTAATATAATAAGCCCAAAACCTTTCCTCATTCAGTTCTTCCCTTCGCTACCTTCCATTGCTGTTCATTTGCAGACACATCAGTTCATTTCACATTTATATCTGTATCCAAACCAAATGTGGCAAAGGTTGACATCACTGTTCAAATACTGGTGGCTACAGAGATTTATTCCATGGGTTTAAAGAGCTCTTGTCTGCAACTGTACATACCTAACCCTTCAGTTATACTTCAGCCTCTAAGCAAGACAGTAGCACGCAGGTGAGACACTTGTTCCAGTAGCTTTCTATACGTGGCCAGTTTGTGTGTGAGTCTCTCCCTCATCTTGGCGTACTGGTGGTGTTGGCGAACCTCATCCAGTTCCAGCAACAACTGGTCCAGGGCAGTGTATGGAAGCCACACAGCTGGTCCGGTCTCATGTAGCCCACTGCTTACCCCCACCTAAGGAGAAAACACAACTTGTCATGGTATGCTAATCATGTAGCATATATGTGAAACTTTTATACTAGCTTATAATACACACCTAAAGTGGTATTGGAGACATGCTTTTATATACAGATACTGTATTTCAATGTATATCTGTGGCATGGACTCTGCACATGACTGTTACCAGAAATGTGACACTTACCTGTTCTGGGGCATGACCCATGACAGCATCAACATACTGGAGTGCTAGTTCAGTGGCCTCACCAAGCAGACCTTTCCTCACATACAGTGCAAGCAGCTCACCAAGATTCCTCATCTGTCACAACAAAATCACCTTTATTAAATCTATGGCCTATATTCACCCACAAATTATACTGCTAGAGATACTTCTAGAGGTGAGAGAAGTTAAGTGTAATGACATTCCACAGCAGCATATAGTTACAAGGAATGCCTTTAGCATATATGACCTTCAGTTCTTAATCAAATAATTGAAGTAAACTTCTACTGCTGACTAACAAGAACAGTAGCAAATCATGCCACTTTCAATCACAACCTTACAGCAGAATTTAATGGTAATAGACATGTAAATGATAAAATACACCAAAACGTATGCCCAGACTAACCTTGTACGAGTCTGTAAGCCAGGTGGGCAGGGAGGAAGAGTAATGCAACAACTCAGTGGCCACAGCATGATGTAACACTGACTGTTTCCCCACCTCCTCCTCCTCCAGTAACTGCTTCAACAGACTCCACCAACCTTCCTCTGCATCACTGAAATCTAATATATCAGAATTGTTAATGATGTGATGAACTGTGAAATTATTAACATTACGATAGGAAATTCATTCAACTGAAGAAGTGAAACAGCAATGAATTAAAATTTGCTGGTATCTTTACACTGGGAATGCAAAGTAATAAAATGACAGTAATGAAAACCCTATTGCAGTAAGTCATACTCTCCACTCACTGGCATCTGTCTGAGGTGGTGGGGGATGACTGTTAGGATGTAGGCAGGTATTAGCAAGGCCTTTCAGAATGGGTGTGACTGCCAGCTCAAACATCCTGGCCAAGCGTACAGCCTCCTTAAACAGCCGGGCGTGAGTGAGGAGCGAAATGGTGTCCGAGGGAGAAAGAGGGCCGCCTGAAAAATTAAAAAAAGGGATAATGTATGAGGAACAATGTACAAACTGCCATCGAGTTCCAATGACAAAGCTACGACAATGATTATATAAATGGTGAAGAGGGTATAATTAAGGTGGTGGAATTGTCACAAATGATTGCAGCCCATCTGACAACTTTAAAGTACAGTACTAATCAATATTCACAGCAACTACTGACCAATGATTATAACCCTCAATCTTGTATACTGGAATACTATGCCAGTGACAGAACTGTGAAAATCAGCCCATGTTACCTTCTGCTGTGGGTCATTGTGTTCAAGATGAAAGGATCTAGGATGGTAGGGAAAAAAAAAGAAAAAAGAAGAAGAAGAAGAAGAAGAAGAAGAAGAAGAAGAAGAAGAAGAAGAAGAAGAAGAAGGAGGAGGAAGGAAAAAAACAAAAAAAAACCTCATTCTAGAAAAAAGGAAAAAATCTTATGATTTTGTATACAGAGTAAGTGAACTCTTAATACTGTACAAAGCTTTCTGAACATAAGTCCCATGCGACTACTGACCAGAGAGAGGAATATCTGGCAGTGAGCGTAGGAGGAGGAGCCTGGCGTGAACCAGTTGATACTCTCGCTGTATATGAGGCAGCTCTAAGACGGTCACCTGTGGTCTGGTTCGTGGCAGTGGTGGGGCTACTGGCGCTCCCTCACTGCTACGCTTGGGACTGATCCCACCTGTAATAAAGTCGAGTTGGGTAAATTGCAGCAAAGGATATGTAGAAATCTATAGAAGCCACAGATTATGTTCTTAAGTCACACAGTAGTTTTATCATAATTGTATAATGTTGCAGGAGTCTTTCACTAAAGTTTGATTGAGCATTTTGATGTTAGATAAGCCCTGCTCAATAACATTCTAGTCTTACAATGTATTAAACCTACAAACTATTTACTGAAATGTTACCAAGCTCAGTAACTGAGAAAAATTCATATAGTTTACTTCAGTGGCCTGCAATCTGAAATGTGCAGTGGTAGAAAAACAACAATAACAGTCATTATTGTGGTGATGTTGCCCATTTACCTACCCCCACATACTTAGTGTGTGCATATTATTGGCCATGATTGCACAGTATTTTAATACAAACAATCTGCTCAAAATGATATATAGCAGATCAAAATACAGTGGTGTCTTACCATCCATGTCACAGTCTTGGGAGGCTTCCTCACTGGGAACTGAACGAGGAACTGGTTTGAGGATCCAGGCCTGGTCGGATGGGATATGGTGGAGACAATTGATACAAGCCAGATAGCACTTGGCCTGTTGCTTCACCCCTCGCTCCCCTACACCCTCCACGTTCAGCCGTAGAGCACACTCATACATCACACAAGCCGCTGAGGAGAGACAAATTAACTGTCTAGAATGAATTATCAATTTCCGAATGCTAAATACATACCATAGAGCATTAAAACAACCATTCAAACTTTGAAATATACCACTCTTTTGATAAATACTTTAAGAAAAAATCAGTCACTTACGCTCAACATTAAACCGTATAATCATATAAGTGAAAAGTTGAATAAAGGGTAATCAGATAAAAGGAATTTGCCATGCTTTTCTCACCTTACAACAGTTATGGCCACAACTACATTGGCAAGACCCACCTTTCTTGTAGTTGTGCTTGGAGACATGGAAGGCATACAGGAGATGATAGTAGTTATTGATGAGGATGTCGGCAGAACGGGCACGATTCTCCAGGATGGTAACCACTTCACCTGCCAGATCCCCGTACTGATACTCAATCAGAGTTTCCAAGCACCTGGAATCACACAAAATAATTGTAATCTAATACCTCTAAAATTATAATTTTACTGTATAGATTTATACTGTAGTCAATAAAATACACTACCCGAGTTAAATTTGAATGAAAAAATTGTACCAGTCCTGCAAAGGGTTCAAGGATTTAACAATAGAGAGATATTACATTCGTATTCAGTTACGGAGACAAAAATTACATGGATGTGGCAAATAGTGTAGGAAGCAGGAGTTGGGCAGCAAGTTTAAAAGTAAGGTGTTTCAGCATTCAAAGTAAAGATAACAGAGAAGGTATACATTGTAGTAGTATGTTACCTGCGGTCATGTAACGCCACCACCAACTGCCGCAAGAGATCACGTCGTCTAGTGTGACTTGGGCAGGCCAGAAGCGCAGTAAAGGCCTCATCATGGTGGTGGAGATCCAGTTGGTGCTTGAAGACGACTGAGTAGAGTGCAGCTAAGGCATGTGAGTCTGTGGCTGCAGCTGTCACTCCTTTTTGAGCCACAAGGAGAGCTAGAGCACCCTGCCCACTCTGCTCCAACAAACGGATCACACGGAGACAGTAAGTTACCCGTAGCTGTTGTTCAGGAGTGTCTGGTCCACCCCCTGCTACTCTCCCTGCCAAGAAGTCCTCGGCTGACACACCCTGCCATGCTGCCAGTAGCAATGCAGCAGCCTTGCTTGCTTCACCTTGATTGAGCAGTGACACCCCCAAGAGGAATTTACGAGAGCAACTGTTCCACTCACACCAGGGTTGTAGCAGCCGTACATACTGCTGCACTGCCTCATGTTGTCCCGCCCACACCAACCATTCAAGAAGTGCCAGGCACCTACTGATAGGCCACGCTAATTGTGCCACAGTGGCTGCTAAAGGCAAAACTTGACCAGCCCATCCTGCAGATGTTTGATCCAAGGCATGTCTAGCAGCAGTACGAGCTTGATCACCACCGGTCCCCATGAAGAAAAGTTCTAGTACAGTAGCTGGACGGGCCTGTGGGGGCGGGGAAGGTCCTGGACCCAAAGAGAGAGCTGCCAACTGACGCCTGGCAGCTTCTAGTGTGGATCGTGTTGGACGCTCAGCTGGAGCAGAAGCCAAATGTAGCAGAGCAAAGTATGCCTGGGTAAGTAGGGCCGTCTTTGGTAACAGAGTTGAACGTAGTGTGGCAGCAGCATCAGGTGCCAAGCGACTTTGGTGAGCCAGCAGCAATGCTGCCTGTTGTAGCACCAAAAGATCCCGACACAGCTCAAGTCTTCCTCGTCCCATCTGCTGTACCACTGCCCCAACTAAACCAGCACCAGCTCGCCCTCCTAATGCCCCATCAACCTCTCCTCCAGGATTAGATCCCTCCACCAAGGCCAGGGAATCAGGTAATCCTTGATCAAGTTGTAAGGCATGCAAGTATGCCCAAAGCCCAGGCACCAAGCCAGGTAACCCAGCCAGTTGTCTGGAGAGTGTGGAGCCTAAATCAGGTTCTTGGCCCAGCAGACAGGAAGCCAGGTCACCTGCTAGTTGGTCAGGTGGTTGCAAGTGATGTAGGTCCAGAGAAAAGGCAGCAGCTTGTTCTGGAGCAAGAGCTGTCCGAAGCAGTCGCAGGGGCCTGGCCAAGGCTAGGAGGGCAGCAGTCACACCTGGATCCTCACTCACAACACCAGCCACTGCACCAGCCACAACGTCATCTGCATCACCACACACCACTACTTCCAGGACATCCACACCTCGCACCCATGACACTACTTGTTTCCTCACTACACCACACCCACTCCCTACCAGACCCACTGGCTTCTGTCCCACCTGAAAAAAGAATACTTAATCAATAAACCATCACATAAGATGACATGATACATACATCATTAATAACTCAGGTGAACTAGGGCAGTGTAAATGAGTTACTTGTGAAGAGGATGAGAACTGGTAGACGACAGGGTGGTTTGGAGGCAATTTGTTCAAGATCGTCACTAAAGGAAATATTAAGGAGTCTAGCATAAAATAAATTGATAGAATGATTCAACAGACACTATTCATTATCATTTTTACAGTCTCTATTCATTGTTCCTTTTTTTAGGAACAGATTAAAAATTGTTGTATTGAAATGGAGACTTGTCAAACTTCAGTACTGACCTGATGGTACTGGAGTGTGTGAGAGTAAAACGTGGCCCAGGCTTCTAGAGTGACCTGGCTGACTTCCTCTCGGGTCATGTCTGAGGTGACCCGTGCCTCTACCTGGTCCCTGAGTGCTGCCTCCACCTCCTCCTGTAGTCGACTCATCCCTCCCTCACCAAGGTTCACCGGCTCCACACTCCGTCGGTAGATCTGGGGACACACAGCAATATATTACATGTGTTGTCTTTCATTATGGCATCTGGTACCAATAAACCCAAAACTTAACTGTAAACAAACACTCATTTGGTCAAGGAAGAAAAAGAGATCTATGTAACATAATTATCTCTCATGCACATATAGATCTACTGTTATTTATTCTTCCATATTAAGCGTATGAAAAACATTTGGTACTACAAGAAACTAAGTGAAAAATTACAATTTTAATAATAATATATAATAATGACTCTCTGTACTGTATACAGATACTGTAACTCAGTTACTAAACAGAAGTAGTGGGCATGACTCACACTAAGTGCTTTTCGTAGAGTGTGTGCAGAGAACCTATTTGGAGTGAAGAGCTCCCTTAGATACACCTCCCGGGGGTCCAGGAAGGGGTCAGTCAATGGCACTTCTCTGTCTGGGGAAGGTTCCAAAACAACCAAGCGGAGGCCCGGTGGTTTCCTCCAGCCTCCTTCACTGTTGTTGTCACAGCTGCTGCCACGATCACCATAACCATCCTCCAGTCCAGCATACATCAGCTACCCAGGGAAATGTTGGGTTGAGTTAGAATAGGTGCATCTGTTATAATCTCAATAAAATGTTAAGCGATTTCAGTCATAGTCATGCATATTTCACCATTATTCTGAATTATAGGGGACAGTTGCTTTTATTCCTCTATCTGCATCAACTTTTTTAACACAGTAGTATACTGTAATAGCAGGGAAACATACACATCTCTTTTTTCTTTTTTTTTAAGATGTAACATTAGAGAATAAGAGAAGCTAAACTCTGTCCCGTCTTTATTCACCACCAAAATATCTTGAGGTGGTTATATCTATTCCATATACTGTACCTATGTGCTAGGAATAACATCTAATCTCTGTTCAATTCATGTTTAGCAGAAGTCATTTCTTTACCGTTTGGTTTGGTTTCAAGGGGAAGCGAGTGGAGCTCATCATGGCTGTACCATTTGTTGTGTGTTGGCATCAACAAATAAAGCCAAATATTGTGCATCCAATCTTTTATTATCCTACCATACTACACTGACTGACAAATTCAACATAACACACTAACCTGAGTATCATTGTTGGCGTCAGTCCACAACGTCCAGATATGAGAGGATGACAAACAGAAGTCCACCAAGTCATGCTGTAAAGGAGAACATAACATTACACTTTGTCATATTCATCATTATGAGATATTCAAGTGACCAAGCAAAAGATAGAGAGAATAGACTTGTCCTCATCCCTTTTCCTTTTTCTACCATCTTACTATGAAGAGATTTTACAGTATTGAAATTATAAACTCATCCATTTTTCTGCCTGTCTGCAACTTTACCATCTATCAACTCACTTGTGGTGGGTACAGTGTCTGGAGATGTGTGAGTGAGAGGCCCTGGGGTGTGGACGTGGGACGATACACCAGCAGCAGATGTTTCTCAGCAAAGGTGAGGAAAACACCCAACACAGCACTCTCTCCTTTCCCTTCCTTGCGGATCTGGTGCCTCTGGGCTATTAAAAGATTTGTATATACAGCGCTAAGTTGATACAAAAGTAATAATAATGATATTCCATGGTGAAAGTCTTAAGGTTTCCACACTGTCACTCTGGGCAGGTAGAGGATGAAGTAAAATTAACTAAGTCATGAAGTAGTTAGATTTCACTGAACTACCAATCAATTTATATTGAAAAAGTCTGCTTTCTTAATTTTATCACAAACTTCAATAACTCTGTTTCTGGGACTAATGAACAAATAAACAAAAAATTAACCAAATACTACAATATAATAAACAATCAGCCTCTTGCATTGAAAACTACATTTTTCTCCAATACACATATACTCTAAAATTAAAATTGTACAATACTAAGTGAAGAAAGCTACGACATACCTCCCGGGGTGAGTTTGCGGGAGGCCTCAGCAGTGTTCTCTAGGGTGTCATGGGCCAAAATACACTGGAGGCGATGGCAGGACCAGGCTCGTACCCGGGTGTCACGACAAACACCCATCGCCATGGCTTCTCCTCCCACATTTAGCACAACCACACTGCTTACTGTCTCACATCCTTCAACACTCCTGATGAAATTTAAATTGTTGGAATATAAAACTAACAACCTGCACTATACATAGATACAATAGCTGTTGTTCTCCACACTGCTTACATATTCCTCTGCTGTTACACTTTTGTTTCTTAGTTTTTCCACCTCTACTCATTTCCTCCTTCACTCCTGCTGTGTTCCTTAAACCTCATTACACCTTCTATTCTCATTTTACATAGGACAATCATATAGTCAGACAAGCCACCTCTCAGTACTGTAATTTGCACTGCACAAATAGTATAGAGAAAACTTATTATTGGTGATCAGTATGACAAAAAGAAATTGAGTACAACAGAAGGCATGAGTTGCACTGCATAATTAATTGTAAATATTCCTCTCTTGCCCAAAACAGCCTGAGAGTTTTCCTGCAGGAGGCATGTTATGAACTACATCACTCATTCATTAATCTAGCTTTATGTCCACTTCCTCACCTGAACATGCCTGGAACAAAGCCCGTGAAGAGACGGTTCATGAGTGACGAGTTCTTGATGGTGTGGGCAGCAACAAGTGGTGGAGGAGGGTGAGGGAGATGGTGTGTTGGGGCAGAGACAGGTGACATGACCACTACCAGCAATGCACCACCACTCTGACCCAACACAAACACAGCCTCGCCCTCATCACCTTCACTCGTCACCAGGTGAGTCCCAGCAGTGTGAGGCAGGCCCTCTCCTGTAAAACACACAGGGTGGAATTATTAAACTATTTCTTCGAGAAAAAGTTCTCTTCGACGCTCAATTCCTATTATTTTGCAATATGTAACGTAGAGCCTTTTCCTTGTAAAAGAAGTTTAATAATATCACCTACAATCTCTTTATAACCTTACAGTTATACACATTCAAACTTGGTTGTTGTAGCTGCAATAATTATAAACCTCTGGATGCTTTCCTTTGAAGTTATTATTTGGTCCAAGTAACTGACCTGCAGCAGTGGTGTTGAGAAGATGGAGGTAGTGATAGTCTTTGAGGGTGTGGAAGGTCAGGTCACTCAGGATGGACTGTGGACGACCTTTACTGCCCTACAAGAAACATAAAATATAAGGAGATATGGAAAATACTATGAAAGAACAGAAAATATTATCATCAAGAAGTCACTTCAGGCATGGGGTGAATGCAGATGATATCTTATACAACAGGGGAATCATTAATAACATAATTCCTGCTTTTCTATAGACATCACATATCTAAAGTGTTTTGCATAAATGTTTTCCCAGTGATTATTTATACATGAAAAATTGAACTTCCTACCTGTGATACCTGAGGGTGAGGAAAACAGAAGCGATGGACAGAAGACACAGTAGCCAGGAGGATGTAAACATGATGTTGAGTTTCATGAACACTGAGGCCCTCCAACACTGGGGTGTCAGCAAACCTAGGTAGAGAACAGAAAAATACAGTACGGTGCTGACAGAGTAGTACAGTAGGTACTGCATATGGACATAAGGATGTGGAAATGAACAAGTAATTAGGAATCTAATAAACTCAAAAAGAAATGTGATCTCCCTAACTCATCATTTCCATGTTGCTGCCAGACATTTCAGAACATTTTCAATTATTTTCACATGAAAAAAAAAAAAAAAAAAAAACTTGGGATGCCTTCAGGTGATACCCTTAACTAAAGAGAGGCTTCATAAATATATTGCAAATAAGTAAACATAATGTCACTCAGTACTCCAACCCAAATGAAAGGTATAACAAACCTCAGCTGGATGTGGTTGTGTGTAAAGTCATGGTCAAGACTCTCCTCCCATAGCTCCACCACATCATGACACACCCGCCTGAAAGAACATACACTCAGTATCTTCCATTATTGTTCAAGGGACTCTTTGGCAATAAATATTTTGATAGACTAACACATCTTATAATATAACATAACATAGCATGTGTTTGGGTTATACTAAACGTCCAAATGTTTACACACACTCAAAAAAGTATCATTACACTATCTGCATGATACATAATGGCACCATGAATGAATGTTTCAAAACCTCCTTCCTCGCACTGGTATTTCTTCATTCTGTATACAACTCATTGGACCCCCTTGTAACAGCAGCTTTTTTAGTGTATGTTTTACCATTACTAGGTATAATATGAACAAGGGTACAACGTAATAAATTAAGTTTCATGATTCAGTGATAAAAACAGCCAAGCAGGAACACAATATATCTATTACCAGACACCTCAATTCCCGAAGGGGGTGGCCACAAATGAATCACCTCCACGAACCTCTGTCCCCCCTCCCACCCAATGCCACTCATCTCCATCCTTCCACCTCACTCTTGGTCTGCCTCTTCCCCTACGTTCTTCCACCTCACTCTCCTACGCTTTCTTAGACAACCTCTCTCTCCCCATACACTCCTCATGACCGAACCACATCAAGGTGTTCCTTTTCACACTCTCCAGCACATCCACACCACATCGCACACATACTTCTTCATTTGTCAGTCTATCTCTCCAAGTTACTCCACACGCACTTCTCAAGTAACTCAATTCCATCCTTCTGACCCTTGATTTATGTCTCTCCATCATCGGCCACGCTTCCCTCCCGCACGTCAGTGTCAGGATTACCGCACTAACATGTAACATCTTCTTCACTTCCATACCAATCGCACTATTCCTTGTCACTGCTTTCAGCGTTCCTACAACCCTTTCCCCTGTTGTACCCTCTCCCACACCTCATCCTCTAAACTCCCATCTATACTCATCACACTGCCCAAATACTTAAATGAGCTGACATTCTCCAAAACCTGACCATTCAACCTCATCTCATAGCCCCTGGCTGCACCCTTTTCAAAGACCATAACTTTGCTATTCACCACATTTACCTTCAGGTTCTGTTTCCCGCACACATCTCCACAATATATACTGTACATAAAACCCTTTCATGAACTCAGTGCCCCACAAATACTTGCTTCACTCGTTCTACAAATTGTTATTTACTTTCATGGGAAAAGGGTGATGTTGAGGATCATTTACATGCTATGTCTATGAGAATGAAATTGTGTGTATACAGACCAAAAGAGGTAGCGGTTCCGTGTTGCTGGGCAGACTGGTGTAAAGGCATAACCTCCTCCATACTCTGGAACCTTTATATCTTGTAATGTGCTCTGTGCCGCTCCTGTCAACAAAAACAAAAGGTTAGCTAAAATAATAATTCTAGTCCTGTCGTAAATACACCAGGGGAAGGGGCATACATGTATATCCCTAATATGGGGGTTGTTCCAGGCAAGACCTATATCACAATTATTCACAACAATGGAAATTCAACCAAGTATATAGTGCTCAAAATTAGATATCTCACACTGGTGCAACTTGTAAAAATTCCATACTTTAACGTATTCTCGGACATCAATTCTAGATTTAACTTTAAAATTACTGTTCTAAATACTATATCCATAATGCCCAGTGATATTGCGCTACCTCTAAAATCAGCTCTAGGGGTGGCAAAGAGGACACAATGACAATAAGTTTATAATAACATTCATAAATATGAAATAAAACCTGGGGGGGGGGGTCAAAACCCCCTCTACACTATCCCTCTCCAGTTTTAACTACACTCCTCATCTCAAGTTTATTATAACATCTAACGTTACACACCCAGGAATAAATAATAAATAAACATATACACACCCAGGAAGAAATAACACCAGTAGGAGGAAGGGGTGGGAGGTGTGGGGGTAAATATTGAAAGAATTGCCTTTATCATATACGGTTTTTCTACCTTCATTAACCACTTATTTAGACCATTCGAAGACTATTTTCTTCGGTAAATATTGAAAGAATGACCGTTATTGCGTACAGTTTTTCTACCTTCATTACCCACTTATTTAGACCATTCTAAGACTATTTACTTCTATGGCATTTCTTCAGCAAATGCCCCATTTCCAAGATATTCAAATGGGGCATTTTGAAATTAGCCTGACCTTACCTAACCTAACCTAGACCGCATCAGACTACCGGGACCTAACCTGGGCAAACTACCGGGAAATAACCGTGGTAAAGTACAGGAAATGACCGGGGCAAAATGCTGGGACCTATCCGGATCTGGCAACATTGTTACAAAATGGTAATTCTTTCAATAAATACCTTTTCTTCTAAGGCATTTCCTCCGCAAATGCCCCATTTCCAAGATATTCAAATGGGGCATTTTGAAATTAGCCGAACCTTACCTAGACCACAGCAGACTACCGGGACCTAACCTGGGCAGACGACCAGGAAATAACCGTGGTAAAGTAAAGGAAATGAGGTAAATATTGAATGAATTACCGTTATTGCATACGGTTTTTCTACCTTCATTACCCACTAATTTAGACCATTCTAAGACTATTTTCTTCTATGGCATTTTCTCCGCAAATGCCCCATTTCCAAGATAGGGCATATTCAAATGGGGCATTTTGAAATTAGCCTGACCTTACCTGACCTGACCTAACCTAACCTAGACCGCATCAGACTACCGGGACCTAACCTGGGCAGACTACTGGGGCCTAACCTGGGCAAACTACCGGGAAATAACCGTGGTAAAGTACAGAAAATGACCGGTACAAAATACGGTAAATATTGAATGAATTACCGTTATTGCGTACGGTTTTTCTACCTTCATTACCCACTATTTTAGACCATTCTCAGACTATTTTCTTCTATGGCATTTTCTCCGCAAATGCCCCATTTCCAAGATAGAGCATATTCAAATGGGGCATTTTGAAATTAGCCTGACCTTACCTGACCTGACCTAACCTAACCTAGACCGCATCAGACTACCGGGACCTAACCTGGGCAAACTACCGGAACCTAACCTGGGCAAACTACCGGGAAATAATCGTGATAAAATACAATAAATGACTGGGGCAAAATACTGGGACCCAGCCGGATCTGGCAACACTGCTGCAAAACGGTAATTCTTTCAATAAATACCCAAAATACTGGGACCTAGCCGGATCTGGCAACACTGCTACAAAACAGTAATTCTTTCAATAAATACCGGAAATGACTGAGGCAAAATAATGCGACCTAGCCGGATCTGGCAACAATGCTACAAAACTGCAATTCGGTATTATGGCTAGGGCCGCACAGTGTTACCACATCCGGCTAGGTCCTGGGAATTTACCCCGGTCACTTTATGACAGTTTACACCAGTTATAGCACGGTAGTTTGCCCAGGTTACGTCCCAGTATTCTGCTGTGGTCCAGGTTAGCTCAGACTAATTTCCAAATTATGTTTGTAAAACGTGGTATATCTCGAAAACGGGGCATCTACGAGAGAAATACCATAGATGAAAAGTGTCTTAGAATGGTCCAAAATAGTGGGTAATGATACTAAAATAAACAATATAGTGAACTCAGTACTTTTGTAAATTTACCGGCAATTCTTTCAATAAATACGGGGGGGGGGGGGGGGGAGGTGTCGAAGCCGCTACATTAAGTTTCACCTCTCCTAATATAACTACACTCGTCACACTTCTCCTGATAGAACTACACTCCTCATCTCAACTTTATAATAACATCCAACATACACACCCAGGAATAAATAAACAGCTACACACCCAGAAGTAAATAACACCGGTGGGGGTGTCGAAGCCGCTACACTAAGTTACACCCCTCCTATTTCAACTACTCTCCTCATCTCAAATATATTATAACACCTACACACCCAGGAATAAATACTTTAACCATTACCTGTGTCAATGGTAATATTTCTCCACTGTAGAAGGGCAGATTGGTCGGGTATTACCTCACGGAACCCCAACTGCTGCTGCTCGGCCATGATGGTTTGTTTACACTTTTGGATGAACAGTGTTGCCAGGTCTGCTACTCTGTTTACCAGTGATGCCAGTCTGAAGTCTTGAAGTAGTTTAGAATTTCTGCCTCACAGCCGTGGTGGTCCACAGCTGCTCCCGATCCCCTGGACGTCCTTATCCCTAAGGGCCACCTGATCTGGTATGTTGTTAGAGGTCCGGCATCTGACAGTATAGCCCAGCACCGGGGTTCGTCTGGCACCGTCCACAGGAACTTGTCCAGGCCAGACTTGATCAAGTTCTCCACTGGGCAGCCAGTAGTGTTCCTCACCTCTTTTGGTAGTGCATTGAAGACCTTAGGCCCCTCATGAATTAGGGTCCTGATCCTTTCTGGGGCTCTGGTTGGCAGGCTACTCCTTATGCACTTGCGTACAGTCCTCTCGGTGGTGTATGGCTGCAGAGCGAGGGGTGCAGGATTAGGTACCTGTCCCTCCAGGATCTTCCACATGTAGATGACCCTGTACCTGTCCCTTCTTCGTTGCTGGGAGTAGAGCCCCAGCTCCATGAGTCTATCCCAATAGCTAAGGTCTCTCATCCCTCTGATCTGCCTCGTGAACGACCTCTGCACCAATTCCAGATGTTGGATGTCGCCCCTCTTGTGAGGCGACCACAGCTGGCTGCAGTAGTCCAGCAGGGGCTGTATTAAGGTCTTCCAGAGGGTCAGCATTGTTTGTGGTTCTCTGGTGGTGAAGGTCCTTTGCACCTAGCCCTCCATCCCTTTAGCTTTTCTGATTGTCACCGCAATGTGGTGGTGGAAGGAGCAGTCTTCACTGAGGTGTACCTATTCTACCTCCATGGGTGTACCCCCAGGCATTTAGCATATGGCTGTGGTGAGATTTCCTGTCCTCCTTCCGTGTATAGTTTTGTTTCTTCCTTTATGTCTTGTTTCTGCCCGTGCCTTAACATCTCAAATTTTTCTTCATTAAATTTCATGTTGCTTGCTGCTGCCCAAGCATAGACAATGTTGAGGTTTTGTTGTAGGCTGGACACTTCTTCAGCAGTGGTGACAGGAAGACATTAATACTGGTGTCATCAGCAAAAGAGGAAAGGCCTGACTCACTGAGCTTCCCACTCTCTCGCCAATGTTCCCTATATGAACCAGGAAGAGGAGAGGGCCCAGTCGTACATTTACCATCTTCTTGTATTATTTCGTTTGGTAGAAATTTCCCCATTTATAATACTCTTGAACAATTTTTATATAATTTTCACATTAGTATCTCTAAATTCCCATCATGTCGAGAGAAAATTAACCATATCTGGTAACACTGCTTTTGAACCGGCCGCTGACTGTTTCGGTTCGGCTACGAATCGAGGTAGTGAATAATTAACAACACCTAAATTAACTAACAAGAAGATTCAACTGCGTACTCATGGGCGCCTTATTATATCCAGGTAAATTATTTTGACTAGAAATTATTATAGCCGATACACAAATATATTCAAACTCTCCTAGCAAGTAATGTCACACTTATTGGCGCGCTTTCCACGTGCAGTTTTTTACCGCGCTTTTTTTTCCTAAGAAATCCATTTTCTGGTGTGCCAATTTTCTGCTAATTCGGCAAAGTAGCCTCGAAAAAGAGCCACAGGCATCTCCAAAAATAGTCTTATAAATGAAGAGATTAGGTACCTTTAAGCATAGCGCCTTTGTACTGGCTAACACAATACACATAGGTAACAAAAAATAGATATATAGGTTAAGGATGAGCGGTTTTGTGCTCTCTACGTCCCTTGCATGTCCCCAGCAGGTTTTGGTTGTAAGCTCTCCTGCTAAATATGCCGTGGGGTGGCATGCAAACCTCACGTAACGATGCGGAACACTAGTTGTTTAGGCCTGATTAGCATGCCAGCACTGTGTTTGCAAGGCACCTGTCACGTTCACCAGTTTAAAGGCTAGTAGGTCCACTCTCTCTCTCTCTCTCTCTCTCTCTCTCTGTGTGTGTGTGTGTGTGTGTTCTCTCTCTCTCTCTCTCTCTCTCTCTCTCTCTCTCTCTCTCTCTCTCTCTCTCTCTCAAATATGTGAAGCTAGTAGGAAGGTGGGCGAGTTTTAGAGTAGGTTGGTTGGTTGGTTGGTATGGAAGAGTCCCGTTGATGTGGGTGAGTGAGTAGTTGTCCTATAGTAATGAATGTTGGAGTGTCTGTTACCATACTACACTACACCACACAACACTACATACATCACATCACACACCACTACATTACACCACACTACACCACATCACACTACACTACACCACCCTACACCACACCACATAAAAAAAAAATAACACCTTAAACATCACATCTCCATTCTATAGTATATCCTACCTACCATCCCTTCTCTGATCAGGTCCCATATATTCTATTAATCTATCTCTAGTAAGCTTCAAACAAACTTAAAATAGCAACGCGCTTAAAAGAATGCACCAAGAAATATTTGAGTATCACTAAAAATAGACAATAGCGTGTGTAACGGTAAGGGAATGCGCTTCTTGCAGCATATAATTAAGGGATCAGTCTCTTGTGGTAATTTTCAGAGGGATACTAACCAGGCTAATTCCTCCAAACTAGTCTACAATGTAAATCTCTTAAGGGGGTATATAGGCCTAGTGCAGTGTTGGTGGTAAATCTGGAGCGACTGATTTCTCCTATATATAGCTAACTATTCAAAGCAACAGGCCACCATTATAGGTGTTTTGTACAGTATATTCACACGTATCTCTCTCTCTCTCTCTCTCTCTCTCTCTCTCTCTCTCTCTCTCTCTCTCTCTCTCTCTCTCTCTCACTCACACACACACACACACACAAGAAGAGAGTGTGGCATTATGAGGTCGTGTTTACAGGAGGTTAGCGTGTGTTGTGAGGTGGCTTGTGACACCAACTTATCCAACATTAAAACTACCCCCTCCATCCCCTCCTCCTCCTAGCTCCTCTCCACTGATGACTTTACTATTACTACTTATCCTTTACACTCGCGAACCCCTCTCTCTCCCTCCTGTCCCAGTCCCCTTCCCCTTCCACGAGCCACGCTGCTCTTTTGTTTTATGTGTTTTTTTTTTTTTTACTTTTTAATGCAGGGAGGTGGAACTACGTGGAGATTGCATGCTGCCCTTACCCCTCTCTCTCTCTCTCTCTCTCTCTCTCTCTCTCTCTCTCTCTCTCTCTCTCTCTCTCTCCTTGCACACACACACACAGCCACGGTCTCTCAGTTGTCGCGTGGTCTAACTGCGGTGTGTTCTGTGTTTGTCTGTCTGTGGTTATTTTGTTGTTGCATTCGTGTCGCATTCTTATTTTCATTTTTCTCCCTCTTATCTATTCATATATATATATATATATATATATATATATATATATATATATATATATATATATATATATATATATATATATATATATATATATATATATATATATATATATATATATATATATATATATATATATATATATATATTATTTATTTATTTATTTATTACGTTCACACTTTGGATATCGGCTACATGACCCCTTTATCGAAATACAGCTAGTTATCATTACACACACACACACACACACACAAACACACACACACACACACACACACACATTACTGTTCCTATTATATGCTTGTTATGCTGGAACGTGTGTGTGTGTGTGTGTGTGTTGCCCTAACCTGTGTCAACACGGTGATAATAATTTTGGCGTCATGCAGTGATGAGTAGCAGTTGAGTCGCACCACATAGCACACTCCTCCATCACTAACTATAACTACCCTACCTATGTACAGTCACCAGCATTAATAAGTATCCAGGTGTGCTTCGAGTACCCTAATAGAGACAGTAAATAAATGCACTATAAGATCTCCATTGGAATTCTATAGTTCGTTGGTGAATCAGACTGTTCAAAGCGTCAACCAAAGCTGTATACTTATTAGTGCTCGTGACTGCACAGGATAAGCCTCATCTGGATTTGGACCTTGTTTCCATTATTCTGACCGGTCCCATTTGACACATGTTCGCTCTGCATGGAAAATAATTGAAAAACAAAGAGATGTGAAGTGGCGTCTAATAAAAGAGTCGTGTCTAATAAAATGGTAAGGTGGGATACTCGAACCCCATTCAGTCGAGTAAAAAAACAACAATGAATTTGGATGTTTCTTGTAGTGCTTAGAAGGACATTCGACTGCATGGCCTACACCTTATCTGTAAAAAGTTTTCAATCCAAGGTAGCCCTAGATTTCATGTCCCTGTTGGTTCCTACTTGTAAACACATTAGCTGGGTTTAAATAGGAGATAGTAATTATTAGCTTTTATCTCTAAGTTATTGTATTTATAGGCACTAAACTCCGAGTGTCTTGTATGTTAAAGGGGAATATCTTTTTGGTATGTACATAGGCTACATTGGAGTGCCTTGATTCCTCCAAAGTATGCCAGGAAACAGAACCAAATGAAGAAAAATAATAATGGTATCCTGCATGCTGTTGCCTGGAATACTTTGGAGGAATCAGTTGCTCCGGATATACCATCATTGAACTTCCTCCTTAAGGACCCTGTGATCGTGTATTAAAATTGGAGGCTTCTGATTCCTCCTGACCATATATGCCACGAAACAAAGCTCCTTCCATATAGGTGTGTGTGTGTTTCGTGGCAATATTTGAGGGACTCGCTAACTTGCAATTTTCTGACCACATGCATCACAGGGTCCCTTAAGTTACCATATAATAATAGTGTATAAAACAGTTCAAAAACACGCTAATAGGGGGCCACGTATGCCGAGGAGGGAATGTAAACAAACCAAAGGTAATGATGTCAATGAGTATATACTGGACTGTGGAGGGATGAAACAGGGGGACATGCAGACAGGTACAGCTAGTGTTGGCTGACGCATTGTACTGAGAACAAGTCCTGAATATGTGTTGGGTTGTAAAGAAGGAAAAAACAGCTCCCGGGCACGCCAACTTGTAGCCAAAGCACGACACAGAATTAATACGAGTGGAAGGAAGGAACAGAAAGAATACGGGAAACTCTGAAAGAACGCAGGGAAGAACAGAAAGAACACGGAAGAGAACAGAAAGAATACGGGAAACTCTAAAAGAACGCAGGGAAAGAACAGAAAGGACACAAAAAAACTGAGAGAATACGGTTTGTAAGGACAGAAAGATCGCAAAGATAAACAGAAAGAACACAGGGAGAGAACAGAAATAACACAGGAAGGAACAGAAAGAACACGAGAGATAACAGAAAGAACACGAAAAAAAACCCACAGAAATAACACAGAAAGAACACGGGAAAAAAAACAGGAGGAAATGGAAAACGAAGAGACAAAATAAGAGAGTGCACATGCAGCGAAGAATAAAACAAACAATGACCCCATGAGAACCAGGCAGGAACATAATATAAATGAGGTCACACACACACACACACACACACACACACACACTGCCCAAGACCACCGAACTGAGAACATGGTATACTGAATATTCTGGTGTCTGGTAGTGGTTGTAGAGAGGGACGAGTGAGAAGAAGGTTTTGTTGTTGTGGTGTTGTTGATGGATGTGGTTGGTTGGAGGTGAGGTGGTGGTGGTTGTGGTAAATACAGTGGACTTATTGTAGTACAGCCACAATCAAATTAATATCCAGCAACACCTTCCTTCCATCGTAGTAAATATCTTGGTAATAGAGAAATAAATAACACGTGTGTGATTTTGCAGCACCTCATAATAATAACGATAATAATAATAATAATGGATAGGGTTGCTTGTGTTGACGTAAGGTGTTGTTGTTGTTGTTGTTGTATGATTATATTTTGATATGATACTGATTTATTGGCACGATGGAAGGAAAGTGTTGGTGGTTATTAATTTTGATTGTGGCTGTACAGGTGTGGTGATGTTGACCATACCAAAGACTGTACTTATTAATTCAACGTGTTAGTACAGTAATGACGAATGTGGTAAAAAGGTGTGATGGAAAGTACAATTATAATCATATTAATATTTAGTGGTGTCGTGAGATGAATGAAAAGTGTTTATTTACTGTCACAAAAGAAGTAGGCACATGGGTTTAGCGACGAGAGAGAAAAAAGCAACAATGCATACATATTATATTACTTGTGAGTGATTTATTTCTTGATCTTAGGGACTGAACGATGCAGGGAACGAAATTGAATAGAACTACTCGATAAAATTTGTGAAAGTGGATGCTAACCTTTTTCAATAACAATAATGAAGACTGATAAGAAGTTTGACTCGGGATGAACCTAACAAAAAAATATACAGACCTTCACTAGAAAAAAAAAATATATATATATATAAGTGTGATGGGAAGGAAAATAACAAACCAATATACTGGGCTTTGTTGAATATAATAATGAAGACTGATAAGTGTAATTGGAAGGAATCTAACAAAACAAAATACAGAGCTTTTCTAAAATAATAATGGAAATTGATAAAAAAAAAAAAATGTGACAGGGAAGTAATTTAACAAAACAAAATATGGAAATGAGCTTTGTTGAAAATAATACTGAAATTTGATAAAAAGTGTGTGATTGTGGAGGTAAAATAACAAAACAATATACTGAACTTTTCGAAAATAATAAAGAATATTTATAAACGTGGTGGGAAGGAAAATAATAAAACAAATATACTGAGCTTTTCTAAATTGATAAAGAAGAATATATTGAACCTTGTTGAAAGTAAAGATTGGGAAGAAACCTAACAATACAATAAACAGACCTTTTCTAAAATAATAATGAAAACTGATACGAGGTGTAATTGGGAAGAAACCTAACAAGACAATAAACAGACCTTTTCTAAAATAATAATTAAGATTGATGAGATATGTGCCTGGGGAGGAACATAACAAAACAATATACAGACCTTTTCTAAAATAATAGTTAAGATTGGTGAGATATGTGACGAGAGAGGAACGTATCAAGCTAAAAAAAAAAACCAGTGAAATAATCTCCTCTGTGTTAGATTGGTGTCACTGTGAGCTCTTAGGATGGGTCGACCTCTCAACAAGACAGCTACTGACAGCCCTCAGCAGTCCACCCCTCGATCACCTCCCTCCACTTCCACTAGGTGAGATGACCCCTTGATGTGTTGTGTGTGTGTGGAGGGAGGCTGGTGTGTGTGTTATTGTGTTGTGTGTTGTTGTTGCTGATGTTGTGGTTGTGGCTATGTTGTGTTGTGCTGTGTGTGTGTGTGTGTGAATTTGTGTTGTGCTGTTGTTTTGCGTGTGTTATTTTTGTGGTTGTGGCTATGTTGTGTGTGTGTGTGTGTTGTTGTTGTTATATATGTGTGTGTTGTTGTTGTTGTGGCTGTGTTGTGTTGCTGTGTGTTTGTTGTTGTTGTTGTTGTTATATATGTGTGTGTTGTTGTTGTTGTGGCTGTGTTGTGTGTGTGTGTTGTTGTTGTTGTTATATATGTGTGTGTTGTTGTTGTTGTGGCTGTATTGTGTTGTTGTGTGTCTATTGTTGTTGTAATATGTGTGTGTGTTGTTGTGTGACTGTGTTGTGCTGTTGTGACTGTGTGTGTGTGTGTGTATAGTAGTGGCTCTGTTGTGTAAAGTGTATGCATATAATTATGTTTGTATGTATGTGTATGTGCACATTATACTGAGTCAGATTACACACATATACACTACATACAACATATACATCCCTACACCACTCTGATCAATGTGCACAGAAAAATGAGAACGAAAATATATAAAACTAGAAATTATCATGCCACCCAAAAGCATACACACTTACCAAAAAAAAAAAAAAAAAAAAAATTATGTCTTTAGGAAAATATTGTTAAATAATAAAATCTAAAATAAACTTTAAAGACTCGATCTCCAACAAAAATTTCTTCCATCCAATGACTGTTATCCCTCAAAAAACGAAGCTAAAGTATTGTTGAAGGACTCTGTAATTTGGGTCCGTAAAATTCACTCAAATAACCCCAAATCATTCATCTGATGTGAGACCTTTGTTTATTGATTGTACCTGTGTGTGTGTGTGTGTGTGTTTTTTTTTTTTTTTTTTTTTTTTTTTTTTGAGGGGAGGAGGGGGTTTAAATTTGTAGTAGATGATGATGAAAATGTTTGTGTATACTCTTTATACATTCACACACACACACACACACACAAACACACACGGTTACCTGCACCACACAAAAAAAATATATCCTCATACAACAATAACAACAACAAAAACAATCACCTATACGAACCACGATGCTCACACACACAACTTCAAAAACATGTCCAACCCAATATCATGTCGGTCACGTTACGAATTCCAACACCACCGAACACAAACCGACAGAAAGAAAGAACAACATTACGTAAATTTGCACACACGGTCATACACAGTCCTTACTCATCCATCATAATTTACAGGACTGCATTTCTTTTGGTGGTGATGGTGGTTGTGGAGGTTGTAGTGGTGGTGGTGGTGTTGTTGGTAGTGGTGGTAGTGGTGTTGTTGGTGGTGGTGGTTGTGGTGTTGTTGGTGGTGGTGGTTGTAGTGGTGGTAGTGGTGTTGTTGTTGTTGGTGGTAGTGGTAGTGATAGAGGGAGGAATAAGATGATAGCGAAGTGGGACAGCAAAAACGAATTAAGGATATACTATAGAAGGAAAGGGAGGGGATAGTTGAACACACACACACACACACACACACACACACACACACACACACACACACACACCTACACAAACACACATAGATACAAAGCAGAGGTATCAGACAGACAAAAATACTTACTTACTTACTTACTTACTTACAGTCACGAGGGGAAGAAGCATGCAGGTCTCGTGTGGTGACAGATACTGCGGCCTCCACTTATAATCCCCTCCAATATATACCAGGATTATGCGGTTGGACCTTCTTATGTGACACGAGTCTGGATGGCCTTGTTAGAGGGAGGGGGTCGTGTTGTTGTTGCTGTTGTTGTTGTTGTTGTTGTATTTTGTGTCACGATGTTTGATGGGCTTGTTAGGGGAAGGGGGTCGTGTTGTTGTAGTTGTTGTTGTTGTTGTTTGGGTATAGTGCAGCATTCATTATATTTCATCTTCTGGTTTATATTATTGTATTTTGACTGAGGGGGTGGTATATTATTATTATTATTTTTGTGTTACTATTGTTAGGGGGAAGGGGTCGTTTTGGGGTACAGTGCATTATCTTTCTTAATTCATCTTCTGGTGGTCTATAATATGTTCTGGTTGAGGTT
>JAWQEG010005205.1:62500-65662 GCA_033782935.1 Petrolisthes cinctipes
CTGATTTCTCCAAAGTGTATAATTATATATGCTATACTGAGTGATCCGTATCCTACAACAATAATAATTAGCCTCGTATATAATTTTATAACTAACACCCTCTATACACCAGTTTATAATATATGTTTTGTACATTAATATAAAGTTCGAAGTATTTTTTTTTTTTTTTGTATCCTATGCTGCACTAGTTTTGTTTGCTTGTAATAATACTGATAGGTGTATAGTATAAAGTTGTATCTATGTACAGACAAATAAATATACATATCTCTCCTCATGTTAAGAAAATGTAAGTGTCAAATTTACGCTTTTACAATTTTTAAGGGTAAGTAAAGTGTTGGTGAATCTATGGAGCAACTTATTATTCCTCCAAACTATTCCAAACAACAGGATACTTATACTGTTTTTGTTAATCTGGTCCTGTTTCCTGACATACTTTGGAGGAATCAAGGCACTCTAATGCACCAAAAGTATGATTATTATCCCCTTAATTAAACACGATCGAGAGTCTAACTAATGATCGGAGTGCAGAGGAAAGGTAAGTGAAGAAAGTTTCTGTATGCACTGTGAAATTACCCCATGCTGCACGGAAGAGAAGTCAACGAGGGAACAGAAACAAACATTTTACCACCAAACTTTTCGTCATTAAATTTTATGCTGCCAATTTTTCGTTATCTCGTGACAATATTGACTGTTTAATTTGGTCTATGATAGTCTAATATAACCACGTCATATATTTAGCACTATCATAAAAAAAAAAAAAAAAAAATATATATATATATATATATATATATATATATATATATATATATATACAAAAAAGAAAAAAAAATCCATCGATTTCCCCAAGGCCATATTCAGGGACATTGATGGTGTATACGATGGTGTGGTACCGGTACGATGGCTCAATTGTTTGTCTATGGAGCCGTCGTATCGGTACCACGCCATCGTATGCACCACAGATGTTCTTGAATATAATATGGCCCCCAGTCGCCTCTATTTTAAAAGCTGCGTGCCACACAAAGCTTAGCTCGTCATGCTGGGTAAACAATGAGACGCCCAGTATAGCGGTGACCCTCCACTTCTTACAAGAAACACAAGCAATTCTTATTTATTTATTTATTTACTTTTTTTTTTAACGCAGGATTTGGGTTACTTTTGTGTGTTTTTTTTAGGGACTGTGTGTTTGTTTAGTTTTGTGGAAGCTCAAGTGACTCTGGTGATAAGTAAAATATGAAATAAAGTTTGGGAAGGATTGGTAACAAATATATTATTATACGAGAATAATTAATTTAAAGTGAGAGAACTAGAATAAAAGAAGGAAGAGAGAAGGGATTAAGAAAGAATGAATGAATGAAAGAAAAGTAGTGATAAGATAGACTAAGAATAAAGGAGAGAGAGAGAGAGAGAGAGAGAGACCCAAAACATACGCTCCCATCCATCACTCATCCAACACATAATTTTGCTTGTATCATCACACACACACACACACACATACATTTCCTTCATTCCTTCTCCTGCTTTTTTATCCTGTCTATTTCTTTCAATTACTCGATCTTTCTTCTCTTTCTTCTCCTCTTCCTAACTTCTTCTTCTCTTCCTAAATTCTTCTTCTCTTCCTCCTCCTCCTCTTCGTTTTCCTCTTAAGTCTTTCAACTCCACAACAACACAACTTATATATTGCCTACTACAGTATCAAAAAATATTATAAGATATTTCTCATTAAAAACCATTGTGTATGTGTGTGTGTGTAAGTTAGACGAGGTTATAGGCTAGTTTCCCCTCTTCCTTCTTGGTTTTCTCTCATGCTTGGGTGTGGTGGTCTGCCTGGTTAACAAAGTGTACCCTCAATATTTTGGTAAGCTGTTCATTCTGCAGCATTCTTTAATAATTAACACCTTGGATGAAGAGAGGTGAAATGAATGATTAATCTAAAGTAATTGTCCTAGTGAAGGTTTTAAACACTTCAAGGTACACTTCTCTCTCTCTCTCTCTCTCTCTCTCTCTCTCTCTCTCTCTCTCTCTCTCTCATCAGAGTATACATAATAGCTCCCAACAACCTCCTATGGATTAATAGATCGGTTGCTGTTTTGTTCTCCTTTGTCCGCGACCCCCTAACTCGACCCCCTCACTTCTCTCCCTACTGTTTCTCTCTCACCTTTCCACTGTTCATCTTCCCTCTCCTTCCCTCCCTCCTTTTCCCTCTGTTCGTCACCTCTCTCCTTCTTTCCCTCGACCTCTTCCCTCCTCTTACCCTTTCTCCTCTCCACACTGTTCATCTCCCCCCTCTTCTTCCTTCCCTTCCTCCCCCTTTTCCCTCTGCTTCTCGTTTCTCTCTTTCTCTCTCTCCTCTCCCTAATGTTCCTCTCCTCTCCTTTCCTCCCTCCTCTATCCACTGTTCCTCTTTTCTCTCCTTCTTTCCTTCGACTCATTTTATTTTTCTCCTTTCTCCTTCCCTCCTTCCTCTCCCCTCTCCTTCCTTTCTCTCCTCTCTCCTTCCCTCCCTCCTCTCCTCACAGTTTCTCTACCCTCTCCTTCCATTCCCTCCCTCTGCATCACTCCCTTAAAACACACACACACACACACACACACACTGGAAGTAAGGGTGACTAGAGCAATGAATGGGACTTGGAAGAGAGAGAGAGAGAGAGAGAGAGAGAGAGAGAGAGAGAGAGAGAGAGAGAGATTACGAGTATTAATGCATGTGCGTGTGTATGAGACAGAGCGTGTGAAAGGCCCGTCCGTCTAAGTGTCTGTGTGATGTAAAGGAAACTGAGAGGGAATAATGAGGGGAGGGAGGAAGGAGAGGAGGAAGTGAAAGGCAGAGAGGGGAAAGAGGAAGCAATAGAAGGGGAGGAGTGAGGCAACAGAAAAGGTGAGGGGAAAGGGAGAGGCTTGAGAGGGGAGTAGGAGAAAAGAGAGAAGAATTAGGAGGAGAGGAAGTGAAAGGCAGAGAGGGGAAAGAGGAAGCAATAGAAGGGGAGGAGTGAGGCAACAGAAAAGGTGAGGGGAAAGGGAGAGGCTTGAGAGGGGAATAGGAGAAAAGAGAGAAGAATTAGGAGGAGAGGAAGGGGAAGACAGAGAGGAAGGCGAGGCATCAGTGGAAAGGGAAACAAAAGAGAGGGGAGGTTGGAGTAAGAGAGAAGGTAAGGGGAAAAGGAAGTA
>JAWQEG010005206.1:0-31871 GCA_033782935.1 Petrolisthes cinctipes
CCTTCTACCACGATATGTTGTTCCTGCCATGGCCTCTACTTACTCTCTCTCATCTGTTGTCCCCTTCCCTCTCGCTCTTCCACCCACCACGGTATAGTATTTTCCATTTTTATCTCCTCTCACTCTGCCTCTACCCACTTTCCTTTTCTCCTTCCAATCCTTTCATCACTCTCCTTTTCTCTTCCTCTCCCCCTTACCAATCATCTCAGCTTCCTCTTGTCCTCTTCCAGTCCTTTCATCACTTTTCTTTTCTCTTCCTCTCTCTTTCCAATCATCTCAGCTTCCTTCTTGTCCTCCTTCCAGTTCTTTCACCAATCTCCTTTTCTCTTTTCCTCTCTTTCCAATCATCTCAGCTTCCTTCTTTTCCTCCTTCCAGTTCTTTCACCAATCTCCTTTTCTCTTTTCCTTCCTTTCCAATCGTCTCTCTCAGCTTCCTCGTTTCCTCCTCTCCTTCTTTCATCCCATTATCGCCTCAGCATCACGTCTTTGTATACAACCCAACGGCCTTCCTCACTATAGCATCCCTCCCTCTTGTTGTTTTCTACACTAATGCCAACTGTCAATCGAGTGGGGAGGCCTGGTGGTGGTGAGGGTTGGGGTGTGGGTGTGGGCGGGGAAAGGAAGGGTGAGGGTGTAGTTATGTGGGGGCGGGGAAAGGAGATCAGTCAGTCAGCCAGTCAGTCAGTCAGTCAGTGAGTGTGGTGAGGCTGACGTAGAGGTGGGTGGGGCTTGACGCAAAAGGCCCCAGACTGACGGTAAACAAACCTATAGTAGGGCCCCAGAGTTTCCCTTCTTCCCGGATGTAAACTCTGGTTAAACTGGTCCAGTCTGACTCATCTTGTTGGGTGCCTGAGTCAGTGAGGAGAGAGAGAGAGAGAGAGAGAGAGAGAGAGAGAGAGAGAGAGAGAGAGAGAGAGAGAGAGTCAATGAGGGAGGGGTAGGGTAAGAGAAGTGCCAAGAGTGTGAAAGAGATAAATGGATATGCAAATATATATATATATATACATAAACTTTACGGTATATACCCAAGAGAAACAAGTTTTAATTATATTTTGAAGTCATGACACACGTTTTCTTGCTGGTGCCAAGATTTCATCACTAAAGTTTGCTTACGTCACCATTCGACAGATAACTTTGATATTCGTAGAGGTGAGTGATTGATAGATAGACAGATTTACAGATATAATACATCTATATATATTTATAAAGGATAGTTTGATAAAAATAATGGAGAAAGAGACGTGTCTGAGGTATAAAATAATGTATTCTTCTTTTATTCCGACGTGCGAACTACTTTGAAAATATCTACAACCAGAGAAAGAACGAAAGATAAATAATAGACAGGTATGGAGAGAGGGTGAGAGGAAAGATGGAAAGTTGGGAATGGAGAGGGAGAGTAACGAGGAAGGAAGGAAGGGAGCCAGGGTACTTAGGCAGGAAAAGGAGAGGGAAGTAAGGGGGGGAGAGAGCAAGTAGGCTGGTCGGAATATGAGAGTAAAAAAAGAAGAGTAGGGAGAGAGAAAAGGAGAAGAGGGAGGAGGAAGAGGAAGGATGTAGAGGGCAGGAGTGGATGTAAGAAGGCATACTGAGTGGGGAGAAGAGAAGGAGAAAAGGGGGGGAGAAAGGGAAGAGAGGAATGGAAGGTTGGAGAAGTGGGAAGTGGAGGGAGGGAGGGAGGGAGGGATTGGCGGAAAGAAAGGGGGGGGGGAAGGAGGGAAGGATATAGGGATGGAAGGAGAAAGAAAGGGGGGGGGGAAGGAGGGAAGGATATAAGAATGGAAGGGGAAAGAAAGGTTGGGGAAGGAGGGAAGGATATAAGAATGGAAGGGGAAAGAAAGGGGAAGGAAGGAAGGAGGGAAGGATATAGGGATGGAAGGGGAAAGAAAGGAGGGGGGAAGGAGTGAAGGATATAGGAATGGAAAGGGATGAAAAGGAATGTACAACAGTAAAGTCGGAGGAGTGAAGGAAGGAAGGGAGGCAGGAGAAATATAGTTTACCGTCCCACCACACAAAGCTATTTTCAGTGGGGGAGGGAAGCAGAAACATCACTTTATGTGGGCACAGGTCAGGTGGGAAGGGGAGGGGAAGGGGACGTCAGGGAGTGAAAGTGAAAGTTGTTGGAGAGATAGAAAGTGAAGAAGTGGGAAGGTTCCATACTTAATTATATAAGAAATGGGTACACTAGCCATACATACATACATACATACATGAGAGATAGAAAGTGAGTTAGTGGGAAGGTTCCATACTTAATTATATAAGAAATGGGTACACTATCCATACATATGAACATACATACATACATACATACGAGTACACAATGACAAACGGTACATATGCATAAGTATAGATTTATGTATACACACCCATACACACGTGGGGCGGACGGGGCTTTCCTCCCTTGTGTAAAAATGTATAAACTACCATTGGACTTCAAAGACTACCATCGTGATTGTGACAGTAACCATCCCACATGTAGATTTTCTCTTGAATCTGCTTTGAACTCTTTCCTGGTGTTGGTGTTGGTGTTGGTGTTGGTGAGCCTGGTCCTGCCCTCCTCCCAATGGTGTCATCACTCTCGCCATCTGTTAACGCCGGGAGCAACGACCCCTTCCTTCCTTCCTTCCTTCTCCCACTGGTTGCCAAATTTGTGTTTTTTTTTTTTTTTTTTTTTTTTTTTTTTTTATTGCTGAGAGTATAAATTTTTGCGATGGTTTGCGCATTACCTTTTGGGGCGTTAGATTAGTCTGCATGTGCACAAGGGAAATATCTTTACACATTCTCATTCCCTCTCAAAGTGTAAAATAAACATCGAATATTTACATTACCGTTTGTTGAAAATTGTTTAAAATGGCACTTCGTATTTCCCTTCCTTATCGTTCCCTCCCCCACCCACCTACTCATACACCCACCCATCCACTTATACACCCACCCACTCATACACTCACCCACCCACACACCTACCCACCCATATACCCACCCACTCATACACTCGCCCACCCACCCACCCACCACCACCTCCACCTTTTTGGCTGTGTTGGGTTCTCTGGCACTGGCACTGGCACTGGCACACTTGGGGGCGTCCTGGGGAGTGGCTCTAATGTGCTAATGTGACCTCCTCCTCCTCCTGCCTCGGCTCTCCTCTGGCTGGTTGGTTCCCCGCCGAGTTATCACGACGTGGGAAACCGATGCATGCGACGTGTTAAGGGGGAAGTACAGTCACGAGCACTAATAAGTATTCAAGTGTGCTTCGAATACCTAGAGACAGTATATAAATGCACAATAAGATATCCATTGGAATTAGTTCGTTGGTGAATTGGATTGCTCAAAGTTTCAACCACCAAAGCTGTATACTTATTAGTGCTCGTGACTGTACAGTGTTAGCTAATCTGAAGCAAATGATTCCTCCAAACTAGTCCAAGCAACAGGCATGCAGGACCCCATTATTTTTGTTCATTTGGTCCTGTTTCCTGGCATATATAGTTTCGAGGAATCATGCATGGCACTCCAATGTAACAAGAGTGAATTAACAACCCCTTAAACTGAAGTGTAATCTGTATGGAGGGAGGGGTGTGGTCGCGGCGTATCTGTCAGAGGCAATAATTAATATATACGGATATCTCCCACCATGCAGCTGCTGTGCCACTAAACATGTTCCCTCGATACATGAGTTGTTTGGTGTGGCGCCGTTGGGAAGGAACCAAACATCAGCTTCAGATTAGGCGATAACACCATATGCAGCCTTGTTAATTGGCACTATACCACCAACCAGTCCACACCTTGAAAATACCCGAGTTTATGGAGGTGCCTATCATCACACTCTTCTACCACTTACACACACACTCACGTACACACACACACACACACTCACACACGCACACTTACACACACACACACACTCTCTCTCTCTCTTTCTCTCTCTCTCTCTCTCTCTCTCTCTCTCTCTCTCTCTCTTCTCTCTCTCTCTCTCTCTCTCTCTCTCTCTCTCTCTCTCTCTCTCTCTCTCTCTCTCTCTCTCTCTCACACACACACACACACACACACACACACACTCACACAAGGGACTTTAAATTATACTATGGCCCACCCACAGGCAATTCTGACATGTTGGATAAAGTTACAGAGGGTCGAGATTAGAAACTGCGTCACTGGAGAGAGAGGACAAGCAGAAAGAATTAGGAAACAGAGAGGAGAAGGAGGAATAAATGTGAAAGAAAGAAAGGATAAGTAAATAGAAGAAGAAAAGATAACAAGAGAGGAATGAAGGAAGGGGATGGATGATAAGGGATGACAAATATGAGATAGAATGCAGGAAATAAAAAGGAAGATGAAATTAGGAGACAAGAGGAGAAAGGATTAAAATTATAAGACGAGGAAATGAACAGAAAAAAGAGACGATAGGAATAATCGGAAGGAGAAAGTCGAAAAGGGAAGAGGGGAAAATGGAGGATGGTAAAATAAATGAGAGGGGAAGAAATGACGAGATGGGAAGGAATGGAAGAGAAGGGAATGATTTGAAATATAGAGGGGAACGGAGGAGAAGAAGAGGAGGGGGCATTGATATTAAAAAGAAAGGGAAAGGAATGAGAAAAGTGAAAGGAATTAGAAGAGGGAAAGGAATGAGAAGAGGGAAAGGAATGAAAAGAGTGAAAGGAATGGGAAAAGTGAAAGGAATGGGAAGAAGGAAAGGAATGACGAGAAGAGTGAACGGAAATGGTAAAAGAGGGAAGGAAGGAATGAAAAGAGTGAACGGAAATGGTAAAAGAAGGAAGGAAGGAAGGAAGGAAGGAAGGAAGAGAAGAGTGAACGGCAATGGTAAAAGAAGGAAGGAAGGAAGGAAGGAAGGAAGAGAAGAGTGAACGGAAATGGTAAAAGAGGGAAGGAAGAAAGGAAGGAAGGAAGGAATGATGAGAGTGAACGGAATGAGAAGAGTGAACGGAAATGGTAAAAGAAGGAAGGAAGGAAGAAAGGAAGGAAGGAATGAATGATGAGAAGCGTGAACGGAAATGGTAAAAGAAGGAAGGAAGGAAGGAAGGAAGGAAGAGAAGAGGTGACGGAAATGGTAAAGGAAGGAATGAAGGAAGAAAGGAAGGAAGGAATGATGAGAAGAGTGAACGGAAATGGTAAACGAGGGAAGGAAGGAAGGAAGGAAGGAAGGAAGGAAGGAAGGAAGAAAAGAGGTGACGGAAATGGTAAAGGAAGGAATGAAGGAAGAAAGAAAGGAAGGAAGGAAGGAAGGGAGGAAGGAAGAGAAGAGGTGACGGAAATGGTAAAAGAGGGAAGGATGGAAGGAAGGAAGGAAGGAAGGATAAATTCGTAATGAAGCAGCCAGCCCTAGGGAAGTGGACGTTTGGTGCCTGTGTTTGGAATATTTACGGTGTGGGCGAGTGAAGGTTATAAATATAGCATAAAGATAGTGAGGGATGTTTGGGGCTGAGGGGCCATTGGTGTGGGGATGGGATGGGAAGAGGATGAGATGAGATGGGACGGAATGGGATGGGATGAGACGAGATGTGTGGATAGGAAGGGATGGGATGGGACGAGATGGGATAGGAATGGATGGGATGGGGATGGGATGGGATGGTATGAGATGGGATGGGATGGGATGGAATGGGATGGGATGGGATGGGATGGGGAGGGGATGGGATGAGGTGGGATTGGATGGGACGAGGCGAAAAGTGAAGGGAAACTCACTAGATTTCTGAGGATATGTTTCTAATGTTGTAGTTCAGGAATAGAATGTGTTGCTGATGAATAAACAGCACTTTGAACATTTCCTTTTGATTGTAGCAAAAAATAAGTACACTGTAGTAGTGATCAATGAATAAAAATGTACAAAATCTAGGTGGGTTTCCCTTCACTTTTCGCCTTCATTAATACACCATCAATATAAATGTATTGTAACAGATAAACTATGTATATATAATTCGACATTTCATCATAGAGACATTTATGCTTAGAATTATCCAAAGCAAGTTATCATTCAGTTTAATGCAAGGAATACTGAATCACCCTGTGTTTATATATAGAGAGAGGGAGAGGTATTGGTTAGCAGTAGTAGGGTACAGTCACGAGCACTAATAAGTATACAGGTTTGGTTGAAATTTTGAAAAGTCCAATTGACCGACGAAATAATTCCAATGGAGATCTTAGTGTGCATTTATTTACTGTCTCTAGGTATTCGTCGAAGCACACCTGTATACTTATTAGTGCTCGTGACTGTACGTTCAGCTCAGTAAGGGTGGTATTAAGTAGTACCAGGAGGGCTAGTTTAGGTGTGTGTGTGTGTGTGTGTGTGTGTGTGTGTGTGTGTGTGTGTGTGTGTGTGTGTGTGTTTATCTTAGGCAAGGCATGGGTAGCTTGGTTAGGGTATGTATGTTTATCTTCAGTACGGTATGCTTAGCTTGGGAAAGATAGCCTATGATTAGCTCTCCAGTAACAAGGTATATGTATGTTCAGTATGGTTGATTGGTTAGCTGTCAGTATGGTTGGTTGGTTGATTGGTTAGCTGTCAGTATACTGGTAATGATTTGGTTACATGAAGGAGGAAGGGATTGAGTATGGTTAAGGGTGTGTGTGGATGGTGGTAGTATGGTTAAGGGTTGTATGGTTGCAGTATGGTTTAGGGTTGTAGTATGGTCAAGGGTTGTATTATGATTAAGGGTGTGGATGGTTGTATTATGGTTTAGGGTTATATTATGGTTAAGGGTTGAATTTTGATTAAGTGTGTGGATGGTTGTATTATGGTTAAGGGTTGTATGGTTGTATTATGGTCAAGGGTTGTATTTTGATTAAGAGTGTGGATGGTTGTATTATGGGCAAATTGGAGCCTATATATTCCCTTAAATACTCCAACCAAACATATATCTTACTCGTAATCTGAGGGAGTCTGTTTTCTGGTATAATTTGGAGGAATCATTAGCCCTCAAATTTGACCATAACACAAGATTCACTTACCGGGGTTGCAAAGTTGGGTAGAAGATGGGTTATAGTTTGAATATCTTAATTAAGTATTTGGGGGTGGGGTGGGGAAAGGAAATGGGGGGACAGGTGGATTGGGGAGGGGAGGGGCGAGGCGAGGTTAATTGGGAACACACACACACACACACACACACACACACACACACACACACACACACACACACACACACACACAGTAGCCGCGTTATTTACCGTCAAAATAAACCAAATCAAGCGGACAAGAACGTCAACAAACCCGTACAAGCAGCCCTAACAACAACAACAACAGCAACAATAACGACGACGACAATAACAACAATAACAACAAAAACAACATTGTGAACTCGACGTCTGGGAAAACAGTGCTCAGTGGACGGCAAGAACCTCAATAAACAGTGGAAATTGTACCATACATATAATATACATACAGCCCATAATATAAAAAAAACCTTCGTAATACTTTGTACTAAACTTTAGGGGGTAATTCACTTTTTTTGTTACATTGGAGTGCCATGATTCCTCCAAAGTATAATTATATGCCAGGAAACAGGACTAGATAAACACAAATAATGGTGTTCTGTTGCTTGGAATAGTTTGGAGGAATCAGTTGCTCCAGATTTGCCAACACTGTACTTCCCCCTTAATTAAGGGACCCTGTGATGTAGTCAGAAAATTGGAGAGAAATGAGTCCTTCAAGCATTGCCATGAAACACCATCTATATAGAAAGAGCTTGTTTCGTGGCATGGTTAGGAGGAATCAGAAGCCTTCAATTTTCATAGACGATCACAGGGTCCTTAAGCGAAACTGACCCCATCCTACAGGAATACAGTTTGATGGTCGATTTCTCGCTTCAGCTTTTGGGTGTTAGTCAGGAACATTGGTGGTGTTGACGATGGTGTGGTACAGTCACGGTCAATAGTCCTGCAACACCTTCCAATGAGATGGCTTCGAAAAATGATCCGAAACTATAATTGTTGGTCTCTGCAATATTGGTTAACAAGATTCACTCAAATGGCTCGCTTTTATTCACCAGGTTGCAGGAATTTTGACCATGACTGTACCAGTACAATGACTCCATAGACACCCGACAGAACCATCGTACCGGTACAACACCATCGTATACATCACGAATGTTGTTGCCTATACCGCCTTTTGTTCGATCGATTCTTGACTATAAATAAATGAGGACTGAGCGTTCAACTCCCTATCCCTTATATTTGCTATTGTTATATAACCCGGCACAACACATATACAGTATAGCCTATAGTATTTCTAACTTTCTCTGGAAGTTGTGGTCACATGATGTTCCAGTAAGTGTGTGACTAATATGTTGTAAGGTTACCAGAAGGTCTCCAACAACAGTCAGGTGTAAATCCATCATATAAAATGTTTGGACATGTCTGTAGTACATTCAGTTGTCCAGTAAATGTATTGGACATTATTACCTGGACACCAACCACTACTTTAGTCCATAGTATGTTGACCTTCGCAAGTAAATGTTTGGACAGTGTTAATAGAAAAATTACTAGGACCTCTACTACAACCTTGATCAAATCCTTTCATAACACAACTTGTTGGAATGTGGACTAATATTTGAACGGAAGTTACCAGAAAGTCAGAAACAATCACTTAAAACCTTGTTATAATCCGCCTTATTCTCTCTCTCTCCCTTTCAGGAAGGACTTGATAAGGAGCAGCTGAATGGTAAGCAAGAGGAGACATGCCATCATAGTTACCACCACAAATGGCCAACGAGAGTATTGTAATCCATCTAGTTGTGGGAGGCAGGGAAGGGGAGGATGTTTGATCAGAAGGTTTGGAGTTTTCTATATCATTCCTCCACTCACATCCACGTTACTCCAGCTACCCACCAGCACTTTTTCTAAATCTGTCTATGTATACAGGCCACATGGGTTAAACTAATACAAATTACGTATCGGTCAGAGTACAGTAGCCTAAGTCCATTAAAAGAGAGGTGGAGTGTGGAGAGTGCTTTAGGTGTCTCCAAAACACCCTGAAGAAACATTAACATCCCCCCCCCCAACCTCCAAGCTAAGAAATAACACCAGCGCTCAGCCTCTCAGTAACACAAACAATTTCGCGTATGTTTGTATGTATATCTCTGTATGTTTCGGCTCTTGTAGTGGGTGTCGGCTGAAAACACCGTATTAGTGTTGTACGTCTTTATTGACTGTAAACTCCAGTATATTCCGATGGACTGTGGTATGTACTGTACCTGTAGTTGTAGGCAGAGGGTTGTGTTATAACTGGGATTCCTGCTGTATTATTCTAAAAGAGAAATCAATATAGAAATGGTTCAAGACTTACGAGTTGTTTTCACCAGACAGTCACTCGGATGTCACTGGAGTTCACGTGCCAAAACGTAACCAATAATATCATGTTTTCTTCACTGTCTTCCATGCTTTGAATAATATTTGTGTCTATGGGCACCGTAACGTAACAAACAATATCGTCACATGTTTCTTCACTGTTTTATTTGTTCTGAATGTCAATGTTTCTAAGTAGCGTAACGTAACTGTTTTCTTCGATGTATTTCTCTGTTTCAAAGTGCGTGTTTCTAGGCACCGTAACGTGACAAACAAGATCGTCGTAATGTATATTTATGTTAATTCTTTGTCTTGCTTTGAATACTCGTTCTCTTTGTGTCCTAGTGCAGTAGCAGTGTCGGTGGCAGTGTCTCTTGTCCCAGGACTGGCATTCTCTCAAGGTCTATGCAGTACATATATATTTTATAGACCTTGTTATTTCCTTGGCTGCTGCAAGCTCACATCAGGCTGCTTATATGCCAGGCCAAAGGGGCAGACAGGGCGGCGGACCAGAGTGGTCGGACAGGTGTTGGTTGGCTGCTCGCTCCTATTATCTTCTTGTGAAATTACCCATGTTGCTCCCAACTGTGCCACGAAACAGGCTCATTCAATAAAGGCGCTATGTGAATTATTTACTATAATTTGTTTATGACTTAAATAAAGTTATAAACAAATGTACAGTAAATTTCAGATGTTCCTGAGTAATTAGAATTGGCATTGAAGGTCTTTGTTTTCGAAAACTATCAGTATACCTTATCATCTTCCCATAAATATCCATCAAAGCAACGAATTATATATGTAGTTCATAGTAGAGTTTACATTGACACCAGAGTCTTTGATCAGTAGTAAGAAAATGGAAGGTGGCAGTCAACAAACCGACCTGTGTGGCCCCCTGTCTGTCACACCCTGAACTAGCCTTGATGTCGTGCTGGTTTGTTTATGTTTCTTTTGGTCTGTGTGCTAAGCTGCTTTCTTCTATTACAGGAAGGGTTGGATAAGGCCCAAGTGGAAGGTAGGACTGCAAGCATCGAGCCACACATACACTCTTTACACGACTACTTACACTAAACACAACTCCATCCCATACCAGATTATCAATTGTTACCAACTTTCACCTGCAGAAGAAATACCACTGACAACTCGACCTCTAGTTAAACATACCAAAAAAATCAACAATGATTAATGCAAAACAAAAAATGGCCAGCCTAGAGTGGAATGGATTTTGTCGGTAGTACTATACCTTCTCCACAACACACAACAGATACAGATACACTTCACACCAGACACAACAACACTTAAGGCTCGCGTCTCGTGCATCGGTTTCCGTGTTATTTTATTGTCTATCCCTTTCCGTTTTATCATATTCCTCTCTATTGCTGGTGACGCTCAAGGCACACGCGTATCACTGCTTGCTTCTGCATGTTTACGGCTGTGTACCTATATACCATAACAACGACTTGTATGAATGAAGTGTAGTGACAGACAGCATTTACGTCATTAGTGTGTGTGTGTGTGTGTGTGTGTTACAATCCCATACAGGAGAATGAGTTGGAGAATGAAGGATGGGAGTGAGTGCATGGAAAGTTGGAATAGAACATTTTTCTTGGTGGAGGTGTTCATAACGTCAGTAATGCAGAACGCTTATGTACACTTCAAGTTCATTGTACGTACAGTAGACGAACCTATTGTAAGATAAATGAGTCTGTATATTTAGTGTATGTATGTATGTACAGTCACGAGCCATAGTAAGTAAGTATCTAAGTCTGCTTCAAATAGCCTATGGTGGAGTATCAAACACGACCTCCAGCGATAATAAGACAAACCAAGTGTTGTATTATTATGGTTCATTCGTATATATGATGATTCAAAACTTCAACAAGAATAAGACAAACCAAGCGTTGTATTTGATTCATAACTTCAACAAGAATAAGACAAACCAAGCGTTGTATTTGATTCATAACTTCAACAAGAATTAAGACAAACCAAGCGTTGTATTTGATTCATAACTTCAACAAAAAATAAGACAAACCAAGCGTTGTATTTGATTCATAACTTCAACAAGAATTAAGACAGACCAAGCGTTGTATTATTTTGGTTCATTGGTATAATAAGGTGATTCAAAACTTTAATTAACAAGACCTGGATACTTATTATGAACTCGTGACTGCTACATGTTTTACTAACCCACCAAAACCCACCAATTAGGAAACCCTCACAACTGCCGGCAACCAACCTATACACCACGTTTAAAATTAAGGGACCCTGTGATGTATTAAGAAAATTGGAGGAAAAATTAAGCTTCAAATATTGCCACGAAACACACACACCTATATTGAAGGAGCGTGTTTCATGGCATAGTCAGGAGGAATCAGAGGCCTCCAATTTTCATACACGATCACAGGGTCTTCTTTAACAATTTGGTTATTTTTCTGCGACTGGTGTTGTTATAAATTTCCCGATGCTTTCAAATACTACTTCCTTAATTAATGGGTTACGTAGTACAGTGTTGGTAAACCTGGGCCACCTGATTCCTCCAAAGTATTCCAAGCAACAGATCACCATTACTTTTCTGTCAATCTGGTCCTGTTTAGTGGTATACTTTGGAGGAATCAAGGCACTCTAATGTACCAAAAGTGTATTAGCCCCTTAATCAAGCCAAACGTCGGGAAGTTTGACAACATGGAGCCGAGAACAGTTACCAAAGAAAGTGTCAGCAAACCCCAGCTAATGTAATGTTCTATACACTCGAATACCAAGGTCTCTAGCCCAGCTGAATCGAAACCAACCCAAAATCTGAAGCAGGAGGTTTCTGGAAGACAGCCCACCCAAACCACCACCACAAGGCCACACACAATGGAGGCTTTGGGTGGGCTGTCGTCTAGAAACAAACCTGCTCCAGATCTCGAGGTTCGACTCAGGTGGGCTAGGGGTTGTGGTGAACGACTGTACCAACAACACCACTAACTTCCGGTTTTACCATCAACTCAACAACAACTCTCTCGAAATAACTGAGATGAGAAGCTCCTACGACGGGCACATTGCTGTTATTATCATTATTATAATTATTTAGTTAGTTATTTTTATCTTTTTTTTTCACCCAATTTTTGATGAACCGGTGAACCCAATTTTTGTTTCTTTACCGGAAGCGGCGACTGCCCTGAGACGCACTTAATTAATTTTTTTTCCCGACGCACCACCTCCACCAAATATTCTTTCTAATGGCTAATCTGGTTTGTGTGTTGTTGTTGTGTTGGAATCAGGAGACGACGAGGCAATCCTGAGTCATTCATAAAGCCACGAGCGACGAGTATTTAAGGACCCTGTGATCGTGTATGAAAATTGGAGGCTTCTGATTCCTCCTGACTATGCCACGAAACACACTCCTTCCCTATAGGTGTGTGTGTGTGTTTCGTGGCAATAATTGAAGGACTCATTTACCTCCAATTCTCTGACTACATCACACAGGGTCCCTTAACACAGACCCTGGAGGAACGAAAGGAGACGAGGCCGGCTACTGTCACCACTGGGGTCGGACGAGAAAGGGTTAACTAAGGGAGGAAGGATTCTGTTGTTGGTAAAGTGATTGATGGCTTAGTGATTCCTCCAAATTTTTATGCCACGAAACAGACCCCTATTTAGTAACACAGGGGTCGTCTGTTGCCTTGTATAGTTTGGAGGAATCAGTAGCCTTCCATTCCACCAACAAAAGGGGAGGTAATAATAATAAACTTTTGTATATTTCCCTCGTATTTATTTGCTGACAGAGTAATGTATAGTCATTTTCTATTATAAGGTAGTTGTAGAAAAAAAAACAAAAAAAAACATAAACATAGTAAACAAGCTAGAGATTTGGAAACCTATATAGCATCACTTTCCATACACGAGTTGAGAGTTTGTGTAGAAAAAATTGATAGTAACACAAACATCTCATTTTTTCTATCTATCTATAGTTGAGAGTAGTGAAATATGTTGTAGTGTTGTAACCAAATAATTATACACATGGCGACAGTAACCGGTCTGGAAAAGGTTAGTATTCCTAGTCGTAACAGATAAAAAAAAAAAAAAAAAAAAAAAATAGTAATAATAATAAAGTAAAATAAATCGGACGAAGCATATGAAATTCACCACCAAAAATACTATGACCATCAATCGAGCGGAGTAATTTGCAAATCAGATTCACCACATCTACAGTATGAAAAAAAAAAAAATAATAATAATAATAAAAATAAAGCCTATCATTGTACTCGGCAAAAAAAAAAAAAAAAAAAAAAAAAAAATAGTGAAAGTGAAAAATTTCGGCCGCGATTCATTCCTTAATTCTGGTTTGACTAGGAATAAATAATTTTGAGTTTGTGTTCGTTCTCCAGGGTCTCAATGATCGTATAAAGGGTGTGTAATTCTTGTTAATTAAGTAAATAATTCTAGTTATGGTATGTTTTTTTAATTCTTGTAAAAGGTACCATATTTTATTTCTTTGAAGGGTGTATGATTCTGTATATAAGAGGAACAAAAGGACTGCATTATAATAGTGTATGTTGTATTTGTGGGGTTGGTTGTATGATTGACTATGTATTGTATATGGCTGTGTATTGTTTTTGGATGTCAGAAATACGAGATATGAATGAGGGAGTGTGTGTGTGTGTGTGTGTGTGTGAAGATGGAACTGTGTGTGTGTGTGTGTGTGTGTGTGTGTGTGTGTGTGTGTGTGTGTGTGTGTGTGTGTGTGTGTGTGTGTGTGTGTGTGTGTGAGTGAAGATGGAACTGTGTGTGTGTGTGTGTGTGTGTGTGTGTGTGTGTGTGTGTGTGTGTATTCATTCACGACTGTATAGCCCCAATCAGGTCCCGGGTGTTTGGTTACCCTAAACAAAAGAGACTTGCTAAATTATTCACAGGCTGTATGTATGTATGTATGTATGTATATGTGTATGTATGTATGTATGTATGTATGACCACGAGCACATCATTATTATTTATAGGGGTTAATTTATATGTGAGTCGTGCAACGTATTGGAGGCTATTTATTATAATTATGTGTAGTACTCCAAAACTATACCATCAAACAGATATATATCCCAAGTAGAGAGAGAAGTGCTGTTTTGTCATAATTATAGTATGGAGGAAAAAAATCATAGTGTTGTTGTTTTTTTGTCATATAGTTTGGAGGAAAAAAAAACAAAGTGCTGGTTTTTTTTATCATATAGTTTGGAGGAAAAAAAATCAAAGTGCTGTGTCTTTTTTTTTTTTTGTCATAATTATAGTTTCGAGGAAAAAATCAAAGTGCTGTTTTTTTTTTGTCATATAGTTTGGAGAAAAAAATTAAAGTACTGTTTTTTTTTGTCATATAGTTTGGAGACAAAATTTAAAGTACTGTTTTGTGATATAGTTTGGAGGAAAAATATCAAAGTGCTGTTTTTTTTGTCATATAGTTTGGAGGAAAAATATCAAAGTGCTGTTTTTTTTTGTCATATAGTTTGGAGGAAAAAAATCAAAGTACTGTTTTGTGATATAGTTTGGAGGAATAAAAAAATAGCCTTTCCAATAATACGCTGCTCCCTCCACGTTTGCCTCACACACTAATTAATCCTCTGCCTTCCCCTACAGGTCTTCGCAAAGCCTTCGACGCCTTCGACACTGACAAGAAGGGTTCCATCAGCGTTGACACCCTCTCCACTATCTTGAGGATGATGGGTGTCAAAGTGTCAGAGAAGAACCTCATGGAAATTGTGGCTGAGGTCGACGAGGATGGTGAGTTTTGGAAGTGAGGAGAAGTGATGGTGAAATTTAGGGACGAGGAGAGGTGATGGTGAGTTTAGGGGGTTAGCAGAGGTGATGGTGAGTTTGGGGGGGTTAGGAGAGGTGATGGTGAGTTGGGGGGAGGAAGATGTTGAGCATGGAGGGGGGAGGAGGGATGATGGTGAGTTTGAGGGACGAGGAGAGGTGATGGTGAATTTTATGGATGAGGAGAGGTGATGGTGAGTTTGGAGGGGACAGATGGTGAATTTTAGGGACGAGGAGAGGTGATGATGAGTTTAGGGACGAGGAGAGGTGATGATGAGTTTGGAGGGGACAGATGGTGAATTTTAGGGACGAGGAGAGGTGATGATGAGTTGGAGGGGGGGACAGATAGTGAGTTTGGAAGGCCAGAAGAGTTGGTGAATAAAAGTGGGTGAAAGTTGATCATTCTTTTTTGGTACATTGGAGTGCCTTGATTCCTCCAAAGTATACTATAGGAAACAGGACCAGAATAGCAAAAGTAATGGTGTTCTGTTGCTTGGAATAGTTTGGAGGATTCAGTTGCTCCAGAATTACCTACCTAATACAAAACTTCCCCCTTAATTAACATGGACAAGTGCACACTCAAAATGAAAATCGATCTTCAATATTTATAAAAGTTTGGCCATTTTTTTTTTAGACTACAAGACTTTCAAAGGTCACTACTGTAAATATGGAGTGGAGACGAAGATAATATAATAAAATATAATAAGATTCATGGCTGTATACATGTGTTTCAACTGTATATTATTCTTCTTTACGTGGTTGCCTACTGTAAACTGATCAATTAAAGTTAAAATATTACATACATATGATACGGGAAACACGTTAGTATGAATGTTGGTACAGTCGGCAGTATAAGTTCTCTTCATTTCCACCTATGTATATATGAGCTATATTGATGATGTAACTCACAAATTTGAATGCAGAGATGACAGATATACTTCACATCATATGGAAAATTACACGTGTTTTTTAGGATACATGAAACTGGTTCAGAATGCAACTAACTATCTGGTCATATTAGCATTATCAACTACATACATGAGATGGACGCGAATTTATGCTGTCGGCTGTACAAACTCGGCATCTCCTAATCACTCATTCCTATTTGTACACAACTATTTATCTCTATGGTATATCAAAATATTTAGTGTTAGGCAAAGCATGTTATGATCACAAAGACCTAATGTGTTGTTGTTTATAAGTAAAATTATATAACTTTTTTAACCTGTGTATGTCGGTAATTTGCCTGTGAATGACAAGTAATAATTATACCTTCAACACCGTGGTTAAAGACAACAGCTGGTTTTGTTTTTTAAGGGGGTAATTCACTTTTGTTACATTGGAGTGCCTTGATTCCTCCCAAGTATGCCAGCCAGGAAACAGGACCAGATGAACAAAAATAATGGTGTTCTGTTGTGTTCTGTTGTTGTTGTTGTTTGGAATAGTTTGGAGGATTCAGTTGCTCCAGATTTATTTACCAACACAAAATTTCTCTCTTAATTAAGTGCTAAATATCCAGCTTGTCTGCATAACGTGAGACAATTCCTCTATATTTATTAATCAAGGGGGAAGTTTTGTGTTGGTAAATCTGGAGCAACCGAATCCTCCAAACTATTCCAAGCAACAAAACACCATTATTTTTGTTAATCTGGTCCTGTTTCCTAGCATACTTTTGGAGGAATCAAGGCACTCCAATGTACCAAAAAAAGAATTACCACCTTAATCATCACTATCACCAATTTCCCATCACGTTGAAAACTTTATGATCCGTCTAATAATTTGTTCCTTCCTCCCAACACACCAGGCTCCGGAGAATTGGAGTTCGAGGAGTTCTGTGCCTTGGCTGCTAAGTTCCTGATTGAAGAGGATGAAGAAGCTCTGCACAAGGAGTTGAAAGAGGCGTTCCGTATCTACGACAAACATGGTTAGCACTTGAGAGGAATAGATAATAATAATCTTTTCAGTAATTAATTAGCAATCTGTGACAGAGATCTTATCAATATATCATTGCATCAACTAACTATTCTTTCACTCATTGTTTAGTCGGTTGTACAGTTAGGTATCTCATTATAGTTGGTTATGTAAGTTAAGGATCCAGTACACTTCTTTTATCTGTTTGCACACATACACGAGTGAGATACTTTAAACAAATCTCATTACAACACAGTGATCGAGTCAATACGTGTTTTTAGTAACTATAATGAATGGTTCTGTACGCTGAGGAAAGCAATGTTCTATGCCATATCTCTACATCCCGGTCCCCAGTCAATACGTGTTTTAAGTAACTATAATGAAGAGTACTGTACGCTGAGGAAAGCAATGTTTTATACACTATCTCTACATCCCGATCTCCAGTCAATACGTGTTATTAGTAAGTATAATGAAAGATACTGTACGCTGAGGAAACCAATGTTCTATACCATATCTGTACATCCCGGTCCCCAGTCAATACGTGGTTTAAGTAACAATAATGAAAGATACTGTACGCTGCATGAGGAAAGCAATGTTCTATACACTATCTCTACATCTCGGTCCCGCCCCCCAGGTCAAGGCTTCATCACGACGGGCACCCTGAAGGAGATCCTGAAGGAATTGGACAACAGGCTGACTGAGGAGGAGCTGGACGGCATCGTAGACGAGGTGGACGAGGACGGCTCTGGCACCCTTGACTTTGATGGTATGATGGGTGGGGGTGAGGGGGTGAGGTGGGAAGGGGTTGGCTGCCTGCGATGGTGGGGGGAGAGAGAGGAGATGGTGAGTGAAGGAGGAGGACAGAAGAGATAGTGAGAGTAGGAGACCAGAAGAGATGGTGAGTGAGGGAGAGGGCCAGAAGAGATAGTGAGTGAGGGAGAGGGTCAGAAGAGATGATGAGAGTAGGAGACCAGAGGAGATGGTGGGTGAAGGGAGTCAGAAGAGATAGTGAGAGTAGGGGACCAGAAGAGATAGTGAGTGAGGGAGAGGGCCAGGAGAGATAGTGAGTGTAGGGGACCAGAGGAGATGGTGAGTGAGGGAGAGGGCCAGAAGAGATGGTGAGTGATGCGGGGGGAGAGAAATAGGGGCGGGGGTGAACTGGGTGTAGGCGTTAGGATTTAAAAGGGATTGGGTGTTTGAGCAAGAGGTGGTGAGTTGTCAATAAAAAAAAATCATCACGGCCGTAACAAAATTAATGTAAATACAGACATCTAATAATAAGGGACACAAGTTAGGTGATATATGAAGTAAAGTGAAGATTTGGGAAGAGCTTTAAAGGAGAAAGTTTTGTGTTGGTAAATCTGGAGCAACTGAATCCTCTAAACAATTCCAAGCAACATAACACTATTATTTTTGCTCTTCTGGTCCTGTTTCCTAGCATACTTTGGAGGAATCAAGGCACTCCAATGTAACAAAAAAGAATTACCACCTTAATGACCCTTAGTGGACGATAGGCTTTAATTAAGGGGACTTAGTATACTTTTGGTACATTAGAGTGCCTTGATTCCTCCAAAGTATGCCAGGAAACAACAGGACCAGATGAACAAAACTAATGGTGGACTGTTGCTGGGAATAGTTTGGTGGAATAATTATTTCCAAAAAATGCCCAAACTGTACCCTCCCCTTAAACTACAAATAAATTAAAAAGGAGAAGATAGGTGAAGTGAGGTCGTAAGTCACAGAAAGACAGACCATAATTACTTGACCTCCAAACTCGTGTGGTACAGTATTAACATCCATTACAGGGAGCCAGTCGTGGTACAGATAAAGTGGAAAGAAGATGTTCGTTTCTTGCATGTAGTACAGTGCAGTTGTCTCAGGGAGTTTAAGGGACCTTGTAATGTAGTCAGGAAATTGGAGATAAATGAGTCCTTCAAATATTGCCACGAAACACCAACTATATGGAAGGTGCTTGTTTCGTGGCATAGTCAGGAGAAATCAGAAGCCTCCAATTTTCATACACGATCACAGGGTCCCTTAAGGAGAGGGTATACTTGTGGCATTTTCGGAGATAATGATTCCTCCACACTATTTCCAGCAACAGGCCACCATTATTTTCCTTCATCTGATCCCGTTCTCTGGCATACTTTGGAGGAATCAAGACGCTCTAATGTACCAAAACTTATACTCTGCCCTTAAGTACTGTTTGTCGTGTCGTCTGATAAAAAATGTCATAGTGTTGCAGTATTTCTATTTTCGCAGTACGAAGGAATTGGGACTTTGATTTTGGGGGAGACGCACAAAAATTAATCCATTCACGCATATACTGACACATTTTAATTAAGAGATTGTAGCAACACCCACAAGATATCAATCGCGTAAAAAAAGAATCTATAAAAAAAAAAAACAATTGTATGCTAGGCAGTAAGAAATGACCCCCCCAAATAAATGTGAATAGCTGCCTGCCACCACCACTAAGTTATTTCCACGACTGTACATATTCGGGGTGTTTCTAGTACAATTATGTTGGTCCCGGATCTACATAAATATTTACATAAAGCCATAAAGCCATTCATGGACTCGTCTATCACGCATACATTTCATTAGACTCTTTATAAGACAAATAATAATAATAATAATCAATGTTGGTTATCACATCGTCATCTTACACTTTTCACTCGACTTTGACACAACCGAAATATAGAGATTTTTTTATCTTCCTTCCTTTTTTTTTTTTTTTTTTTTTTTTTTAACCTTGAGGGCCACCGATTTTTCTTGAACTAAAATACATAACATATCTACAAACAGATATATACCTAGGTACTTGTTTACTTCCCGGAAATAGTTTTTAGAGAGAAATCAGTAACCCCTCAAGTAAATACAGATTAACCCCCATAAACCAACCATTTAATTGCTGGTGTGTGTAAACAAGAACACTTCCTTCACCGTGACTCTTAATTAAGGACCCTGTGATCGTGTATAAAAATTTGGAGGCTTCTGTTTCCTCCTGACTATGCCGCCTAACAAGCTCCTTCAATATGGGTGTGGTGTTTCGTGGCAATATTTGAAGGACACGTTTACCTCCAACTTTCTGACTACAACACACACACACATTGACTTCCACACCCTCGATAGACAACCCCCTCTTGACGCAATGCCTATACTCTTTCCTCTCACTGTGACAGCCATCATGAAGGACAAATCAAGTGGTCCGTGAGCCTCTTGAGAGCATGTTTGTATCTCACTCTCCGTTGCCACTTTGTACAGTTGCCCACACATGAAGCTGGTATGGCTCGTTACTTGTGAGGTGGCTACAAAAGAAATGAAAATGAAAAGAAAAAAGATCTAGTTTGTTGACAGGCAGACAGTAAAATATTATTACTGTCTGCTTGTCAACAAACTATATATAACTTTTTTTGCTCACTTTCCTTCCTGTTGTAGGTATATATCTCACAAGTAACGAGGCGTACCAGATTCATTGTGGGCATCTGTACTTCATGACTCCTTTATCTCCGTTTGTCACTTTGTTGGAGTATCTACGGTCGACAGTGGAAATATTCAGTGTTTTTCAAAGCTGTTTTTGAAGGTGATGTGAAAATAATAATACCGACTTTTAACTCCACATAACTGATCATAATCGTTTTACACTGAGAAAATGCTAAAAAAAAAAAAAAAAACCACACACACACATACATTGGAACTAAAAAAAAAAACCATACACACACACACATTGGAACTGAGAAAATGCTAAAAAAAAAAAAAAAAAAAAAAAAAAAACACACACACACACATACACATTGGATATATACACTGTCGACCATGATAAAAATTCCGCTCAACTGGTAAATGTGCAGCTGTGTCGAAGTGTCTTGTAACTGTCTGTCTTAATTGCTTGTAAAAATCTGACCTGTTCTTCCTCTTATTCTACTTGGCCTTTGCTTTGGTACACTCCGCTAGGTGTCACTACTAACTAACTGGCGAGAGAGAAGCTGCTGAATGTTGATGTTATTCACTGTAACTTAAGTCTTCAATTTTCTATCACAAAATAACACTCAACTTTATCTTTTCGTTTTTGTTGTGGCCATAATAATAATAAAGGACATTATGGTGAGTCCGTCATAATCAATAATCATATCTGAATGTGTTATTTCGTTGGAGTTGAGGGCCGGGTTGAAGTGTGAGTGTGCGTGCCTGAGTGGTGAGACGAGCAAGAAAAAAAAAGAAAGAAAGCAGCTGGTATGTATGTATGTATGTACAGCCGGCAGCATAAACTCGCGACCATCTCATGTACTAAATAATGTTAATATGACCAGATAGTTGCATTCTGAACCAGTTTCTATTCTAACAACATGTGTAATTTACCATATGAGAAGTAATATCTGTCATCTCTGCATTACAATATCACTATAGCTAATACATACCCAAGTGGAAATGAAGCCAACTTATGCTGCCCACTGTACGTATGAGATCGACCTTGTCCTCCTGCTGGGTTGAAATATTTTGTTTGCTCTTGGGGAGAGTTCAGTAAAACGCAGGAGTGACCGACCACCAAGAGGGTACTGAAGCTCCAGGGAATATAATACACCAATGCCTTTCCTCAATACGTCCCAATCAGCACTGACCTCTACACTATACGTTAGACACAAAAACCACCAGACTTTACTCTTAATTAATACATGTTTCTGTTTCCCGTCGTTCACTGTTTCCTTCTTCGACCGACCGACCGACCGACCCAAGACTCTATCCAAACAGTATTTTGAAAGACACAGACAGAGACTCCATTTGGTTCCTGAAGTTAACATTTGAGAATTCACACTCACTATAAAAAAGAATATATATACTTATACTATTGTGGGACCTGGTTATTCTTTCAAAATACGAACCACACCACTGCTGACGGCCGTATGCAAGAAAAGGTCATGGTAAAGGAACGATGACGATGATGGATGGTTCTTGATGGCTCGTATGTAGTCTGTGGGACCATCGTACTAGCTATCATCATCATCGTCGTCGTCACAGCCTAGACAATGATTTTTTTTTTTTTTTTGCATTTGGTTCCTTCTCGTTCTTTCAAAGTACTGGGACTTACAATTGACGTCTTTCATGTGCTCTCGTGTGTGTGTGTGTGTGTGTGTGTGTGTGTTCTGGACTCTTGACTGACGAGCTTCATAGTACCACCATCTCCCTCGTTTCTCTCTGATCTTCTCTTTCTTTTTGTTTCTTTTTCAGAGTTCTTGTCCATGATGGCCGGATAGCCAACCAACCTTCCTCTCCCTTTCCCACTCTCCCTCTCCCTTTCCTGCTGACTGCTTCCCTTATTCCTCTCCCATTGTGTCTGTCTCTATTCCCCTCCATTTCCTCTTCTTTCCCCTACTCCGCCAGTGCATACTTTCTTCTGTTGTCAGTTCACATACATTTGTCTATGGTTATCTCTTTCACACTTCGTCTATCCCGTCCCATTTTATCATCTCATTTTTCTTTCCTCTTCCATCCTTGTTCCTTCAATGCTTACCTTCATCTCTTTCCAATAATTGAGTTTCAGCATCATTCTCTTCCTACTCAGTGTCTTTTGAGGATCACAAGTTCGTCTCCTTTCACTCTGCGTCTCCTCCACTTCGTCCTGCCTATCTGTGTCTCCTTGTCCCTACAGATGTTATTCAATTGTCTTTTACTACTTACTTACGTTTCCACCACTTCATCCTTCCTATCTGTGTCTCTGTGTATACCCTTGCGGCCTATACTCACTCTCTCCTCCCCAAGTCACTGTCATAACATCCTTGCTCACACCACATTCCCACTACTTCTGAGTCCAACCGCAAGGCACAAGCGAGGACTTAACGAAGCACCACTACCACCACCACCACCACTACTACCACCTGCACCACAACCAACCTGTAACCTTCCCATCTCTTTGACCCGCTCCTGTATATATACTCTGGCTAAACACTATGCCAGTAGACAGGAGTAAAATGATACACATATATACTGTGAAAAGTGCAGAAAGAGCACTTCTTCCCAACTTCTTGCAGAGATAGAAAAATAGAAAAAGAAAATGGCCTTCTGTATGGAAAAATCTCGGTCATAGCAAAGCCTTTAACAGTTGATGTATATGCTGCTGTACACTTGTTACAAAAAGTATCTAACAACTTCGGAAAAGTTTCGTATCCTTGGGTTAGGGGGGGGGGGGTGATATTCCACTACCGATCATCCAAGGTCTCACAAATCTAGAGTTTCATCTCTACTGTACACAGAGAACAGATAACTTTTGCAACGAGTGTACGCCATGTGCTGTGTATGTATTTCTCTAACGATGTATTTCTTTACAGTCTTAGTGAGCTGCTGTTTCTTCCATCGTGCCATCTATGCATCTATATTATGCTGTTAGCCAATCGTCTTGTATTAACTGAGCAGTTTTTATCTGTTATTCATTGTGCCTCTATACAGGGCGTCCCATTAGGCTGGACCTGTGTGGACCTTCACTTATCATTAGTCTCATAATTGGATTGAGTTTTGTTCCATGGCTCCAGATTAATAGGACAGCCCTTGGCTTAGAGTCTCTGTACAAGCTTATCAAGTATCTGCATATGGGGTCTTCGCCTGTTGTTATAACTCTCTCTCAACTATAGTGTAATTTTTCTTAACGTGGTGAAAATGAATCGGTTATCGCATCACATTTTCTTAAGGTCATGTTATTAATCTTCGTTTTCGTGGAAAAGGCTCTTCGTTGCTCAATTTGAACTGCAAAAATATATATATATATATATATATATATATATATATATATATATATATATATATATATATATATATATATATATATATATATATATATATATATATATATATATATATATATATATATATATATATATATATATATATATATATATATATATATATATATATATATATATATATATATATATATATATATATATATATATATATATATATATATATATATATATATATATATATATATATATATATATATATATATATATATATATATAAAACTTAGTATCATGGTGATGTGAACCGTGCATTTCGCCAGGTAAAAGTTAAAATAATGAATAAACCAAAGCACTGTGGCTGTGTGTGAGAAATGTACAGAGTTAATGTAAAAACAAAACTAATGCAGCAAGCCAAGTCAAAGCTAAAGATGTATTGCTAATGACTGTTTCTTCTAGAGATGCATTGCTTTAAAAAAATAAATCATATGTGCATGCATGTGTTCTGCCAGACTCGCTACTCTACTCTCCTCGTTTCCTTTCTTTCAGAGTTCGTGGCGATGATGGCTGGTTAATCTCTTCCCCCTCCTTCATCATCACTCACTCTTAACGCTTCCACTCCTTTTCTTAACTACTGCAACAACAACAACAACCACCACCACTACTGCTACTACTACTACTACTACTACAACAACTACTACTACTCTCAATTCTCTCTCACACTTCACTACCAACGCCAACTTCCTCTAATTACTGTTTTTTCCCCGGCGGTCTGCTCACAACAACAGTAGCCACACGCCCTATAGTTCGTAGTAACCCAGTGCTCACCTTTCCACCACCACTACTAGTACCAGCACTACTACCACCACACGGCCCTGTAACGCCTCTTTAGTAACAACCACTACCAACACCACTACTACCAATACACAACCACCACCTCCAACAACCACGGCCTTGTATCACCACTTAAAGTAACAACAACCACTACCAATACCACTACCAATACACAACTATAGCACCACTACCACACGGCTTTGTAACGCCCCCTGTAACCACCACTACCACCACCACTACTGCTCACCACTACAGTACACGGCCACTTTAGTTGCACCGGGCGCTTTGACTCGCTCCTCCTCAAGTCCACATTCCCGTTCTTGTTTTCAGAGTTCATGGAGATGATGACTGGTTAGTTACCCTACCCTCCCCAAACAACCACCTACCCCCTTCCTAAACTACACCTCCACTCCTCCATTAAGACAGAAGGTACCCAACATCCCGACTCCTCACAGAGAGGTGTACTGTACCTACCAACCTTACCAACACATTACCTCCTTAAGACAGAAGGTAGCAACTAAACATCATCAACCAATACATCTCCCCACGCCAAGCCCAGTGAACACCTGGCGACTTGACAGTGATCTCATCCAGCGAACAACAACAACAACAACAACAACAACAACAACCTGTGTGTGGTGACGTCCAAAGTAACGTGTTGTAATATATACACACATAGATTATTACATATTATAATGGATACAGTATACTTTGCCGTTGCTAATCATCCTGCTCAAACCATAAACATACTTATATACACACACACCTTTATATAATAACAACAACTAACGTAAAACACAAAACAGGAAAGTGTATAATCAATCAGAAAAAAAAAAATATATATACAATTTAATACAAAACACTCTGTTGTCCACAAGATAATATTTGGCAGCTCAACAAACACAATAAAAACAAATGAAAAGAAAGAAGGAAATGAAGTAATAAATCCAAAGAAGCAGCCGACGAAGTAAACAAGAGTGCCAAGGGAGACGGAGTGCTGCAGGACTTGCCATACATAATTCTGTGGACAACTCAAATTCTGTGACATCGCCCCCGCCACGTCCCGACCCCATCCCGTCCCACTTCATTCATCATACCCCGGATACCCGCTGCTGCCTTAGGACCAGGAGGGACAGCGGTGTACCTGTCTTGTATGTCTGGCCTCCCGTCTGTTTGTCTGACTGTGTTTGTATCGTCTAGGTACAGAGACAGGATGAGACAGAGGATGGGAAGGAAGGAAGGGAGTTTTAAACAGTGGTAAAATAGACTAGTCGACTCAAGGGGTCGTCTTTCTGTCTCCCTGCCTGGCTTCCTGTCCGTCTGTCCATCTGAAGGCGTGGAGGACAGTGCATGGTATAGACAGTCCAGTAGTAGCACCCTGGGAATGTCCGTCCGTTTGTCTATCTCTCTGCCTGGCTTCCTGTCAATGCTGTCAAGAAGCAGAGACAGAGACAAAAGACTATATGTAAGACGGACACCTCCCCTGGGTTTCCTCTGCTACCAACAACGGGTCCACAGGGAATGTCGTCGCCTGTGGTTTTACCCTCCTATGTTTCTGCCCTTCTATATTTTATTTTGTATATCTTTCTCTGCATCAGTTTCCGTATACATATCATGTTATGGTTATTCTTGTCACATACACACACCTTTCTCTTCACGGTCTTACAACTGTATGTACTGGCATTTTCCCCAAAGTTATGTTAACTACGTGTTGAAGGCGATCTTATTATACTCATTATTTAAGACTGACAAATATATAGTCACAGAAACTTATGTGTCTCTTTACCTTCCATGTCTGTATCATCTGAGGACAAGTAAGTGTTCCATGCATAAAGTGAACAGATTTACAACTAAAGTTTCATGCATCTTCACTTTTGCTTTTTGTCGTCCAAGAACATAAATACCGTGATATAATAATGTAAACCCGTTAAGGGAATTATCAACTGTGTGAGAAATGGAGGGCCACTGATTCCTCCAGTACACAATTATCACGAAACAAATTTATCCAGGTAAGCAAATGGATAATATTCCCCCCAAATTGAGGCACAAAACAGCATCTATATTGAAGTATTTAATTTTATGGTAAGGTTTGGAGGCATTAATACCATACCCTCCAATTAGTCTGCAATTTAATAGACCTCTTAATTAAGGAGGTATTATATTTGTGGTACATTAGAGCACCTTGATTCCTCCAAAGTTTTAACAATAATAATGGTGGCCTGTTGCCTGGAATAGTTTTAGGGGAATGATCAGCTCCAGATTTACCAACAACATACAATCCCTTTAAACAGTCGAATATTTACATTATAAAATTGCTGTAAACACTCACCAACTTCCCTGGACGTGGTGCTATGATGCTGGCTGAAGGTAGTTGTTGTTGTTGTTGTTGAAGTAGTGAGTGACGACACAACCTGAAAATTAAGAAATACAACTTACTAGAAGACAGCAGAGGTTAGTCATGTACAGTCAGGAAGCATAATAAGTATCCAGGTCAGCTTTGAATGGCCTGATGATGGAGTATTAAACGGGTAGTATAGTGTTGGTAAATCTAGAGCAACTGAATCCTCCACACTATTCCAAGCAACAAACCACCATTAATTTTGTTGATATTGTCCTATTTTCCTGGCATACTGTGGAGGAATCAAGGTGCTCCAAAATACCTCATGTATTCTGTACTACTCTCTTAAAGTGGTAATTATTTTTTGGTATATTGGAGTGCCTTGATTCCTCCAAAGTATGCTAGGAAACAGGACCAGAAGAGCAAAAATAATAGTGCTCTGATGCTTGGAATAGTTTGGAGGATTCAGTTGCTCCAGATTTACTAACACAAAACTTCCCCCTTAAACGAGCTCCAGTAAGTATGAGGCAGACAAGATAAGTGTTGTAATTGGTTCACTGGCACACCCATGGACTAAGTAAGGTATTGAAGGTAAAGGCTGGCAATGAGTGACAGTCAATGGGACAGAGTGTAGCACACACTGTATGGGTGAAACACAACTATAGCACACATCACAAGGATGATGAGTGGCCCAGAGGTCTCTCCACCCACGTGAGACCCGAGTCAGCTTCGGCTATGGCTGCGTAAGCAGGAAGACCTCAGACAGCCGACTTAAATCCTCCACCCCCTGCTCACAGGGGTGGTAACCTCTGGCATCAGTGAAATATATTTACAGTGTCCCGAGCAAGGATTGAACGCTGGACCACAGAAACTGCAGCCTGAAGCCTCACCAATCTTAATTAATGTGAATCCTGAACCCATGATGTGTGAAACTGAAGCCTTGGTAAAGTTCATACCATACAGGGGGAGGGGGGGGGGCACATCACTAAGTTCTTCAGTTTCATACGTCACGGTTTCATGGTTCACAGTGAGGTCATATTATAAAAAAAACTATGTTATTAACCACTTTAATGGTCAAGATATACGACAAATTTTATGCATTTCCAAATCTATACTTTAATATATGTATGTATTAATTAAGAGTATGGGCTGCTTCTGGTCACCAATAAATAATAGGCCATTACTATAGGTCTAATATTATACTCCCTGGTCAGAAATTATGTATCACGAGTGTACGTTGAGCAAGTAGAAAGTACAAGTAAAATCTGGCTGTATATGGCAAAATCTTCACCACCACTCAAAGTTCAGCCAATCACGTTCCACCTTACATACATTGGCTCTGGGTTCTTAGTGATTCATTCATAAAAATACGAGGACTTACTACAAACAACTGCCAGATGTTGCCATAGACAGCCCTATTTTTCTTGCTCTTTCTACTTGCTCACCTGTACAATAAGTCAGTCAGATGATTCGAAACTTCAACAAGACCTACATGGATGGATGCTTATTTTGTTTCGTGACTGTAAAGAACTCAATTTTGTCGAATGCAGCTAACAAGTTATATATTTGTACAGCAGTTTATAAAAAATTTCTATATATACAGTAGTTTATAAAAAAATTAGGGTATATAACTGATGCTCGTTATTCGTGGTGGTAGGTACAGTATATTAGAATAATGTGTGGTACTGAATTCTCTTGTGACTCTCTTTTCCAGCTGTTTTACCAGAGCATGACGAAACCTTCATTATTATAGACAATCGACAATTCAACCTTCCTCACTTTTCATATAGTAGTAATTATCCTGCAAAGTAAATATTGTAAGTAATGCAACAATTCCTTCCTAGAGCACGTGAATTTTTTTGTGTTTGAAAGGGCTATATAATAATACACTTTTGGTACATTGGAGTGCCTTGAGTCCTCCAAGTATGCCAGGAAACAAAACAGGACCAGATTAACAAAAACAATGGTTGGTGTGTTGCTTGGAATAGGTTGGAAGAATCAGCTGTTCCAGATTTACTTCCAACGTGTACTGTACTGAAGGGGGAAGTACAGTGTTGGTCGTAAAGTCGAAATACCGTAATCGAGTCCTTCAAATTATTCCAAGCAACAGAACACCATTAGTTTTGTTCATCTGGTCTGGTTTCCTGGCATACTTTTGCAGGAATCAAGGCACTCCAGTGTAACAAAAGTGAATTAATTACCCCCTTAAGGACCCTGTGATCGTGTATGAGAACTGGAGGCTTCTGATTCCACCTAACCATGCCACGAAACAAGCTCCTTCCTTATAGGTGGCGTTTTGTGGCAATATTTGAAGGACTCATTTACCTCCAATTTTCTGACTACAACACAGGGCTCCTTAAGCAATAATATCAAAGCACCGGCTCAGTATACGCCAACAGGTGACAAGAAGGAGCCACTGTGAATGTGTGACGTCATACTATAGTCTCTCTTTACTGTGTGTGTGTGTGTGTGTGTGTGTGTGTAAACCTGCTCCTCAGTTGGTGGTCTCATCTACTGTACAGCAGCATATAATTGTACACAAATTCTTTCAACAACAACAATTATTATTATTATTATTATACTTCTAAGGGAAACCGCTTCTCTCTAAAGGCTTCTTCTCACTCTTTAATGTCTAAAACCCAGTGTAACTTTGATGAGCAATATAAAACCCACTGTAAGACATAATAATTATACAGTAGGTGAAATATGACAAGCAGCTAGAGGACACACACACCTTGCCCTTCCTACACTATGCAACACTGACGAGGGTGTGTTTATAAATTTGGGGTTGAAAGGAAACTGACAGGTGGAAAGAGGAGAAGGAGGATGAGAGGAACATGTAGGGGTAAGAAGGATGAACTACAAATAACCATATACTACTGAGGAGAAGGATGAGGAGAGGGATATGCAGGGGGAAGAAGGATGAACTACAAATAACCACTTCTACTGAGGATGAGGATGAGGATAGGGACTTGCAGGAGTAAACAGGATGAATTGCAAATAACCATATACTACTGAGGAGGAGGAGGAGAAGGAGGAGGAGGAGGATAGGGACATGCAGGAGGAAGAAGGATGAACTACAAACAACCATATACTACTGAGGAGGATGAGGAGAAGGATGAGGATGAGGATTGGGACATGCAGGGGGAAGCAGGATGAACTACAAACAACCACATACTACTGAAGAGGAGGAAGAGAAGGATGAGGATGAGGATAGGGACATGCAGGAAGGTAAGCAGGATGAACACCAAACAACCACCACTACTACTACTACTACTACTACTACTACTAACCTGCACGTGTATAAAAATATTCCTTCATCCCCAGCAGTATACACAAAAGTAATCTAGAAGCAGTACGTACTATAGGTAAGGCAAAGTAAAGGGAAGAGAGTCTGTATTAAGGGACCCTGTAATGTAGTCAGAAAATTGGAGGTAAATGAGTCCTTCAAATATTGCCATGAAACAACCACTTATATGGAAGGAGTGTGTTTCGTGGTATGGTCAGGTGGAATCAGAAGCCTCCAATTTTCATACACGATCACTGGGCCCTTAATGGTAAATGGGAGAGGTACGGTACTGAATCCTCCAAACGAAGAAGATTGGATCCCTTAAAATATAAACAACACTGATGTCTTCTTTTTCATTTTTGTTATTTTTTGGTGGAATCGATAGCTCAAAATTTCATCAACAAAAAGTAAAGTATGTGTGTGTGTGTGTGTGTGTGTGTGTGTGTGTGTGTGTGTGTGTGTGTGTTACGTGTGTGTACGTGTGTGTGTGTGTGTGTGTGTGTGTGTGTGTGTGTAGAGTTTTATAGTGCTGAAAATATGAAATACTTGTTTTTTTGATAGCTTTTGTTCCAACATTATCCCATTAATTGAAAAGCAGATTAAAAGAAACAGTATAACAAAAGATATTAAAGAAAACAAAGAAAACAAAGAAAACATTCAAAACAAGCATTACTATATATTTCAACACAATAATAAAACTCTTCACACACACACACACACACACACACACACACACACACACACCATTACGTACTTTTACTTATCTTTATACAACTTTACACACACACACACCATACATACTTATACTTCCCTATATACACCTTTACATACACACACACACACACACACACACACACACACACACACACACACACATACTTATACTTCCCTCTACACAACTTCTTTACATTATAACTACTGCCAGTGCTACACCTGATGACACTTACACACTTACACACTTACAAACACACTTACACACTTACTTCTCGTGGTGTGAGTTAATTAAGCCAAAAGAACATGGGTATAAAAAGACAAACATGACCTTTACTGTACCGTCATATAGTATAGAAATTATGATAACCCCATTCCCCACTTTTTCTTACCCGGGTGAAGTGAGGCAAGGTCATATTATTATTATTATTATTATTATTAGGGTGAAGTAAGGTAAGGTTGTGTTATTATCATTATTATTATCATTATTGCTATTTTCATTATTATTATTATTATTATTATTATTATTATTATTATTATGATTTTCATTATTATTATTATTATTATTATTATTATTATTAATATTATTATCATTATTATTATTATTATTATTATTATTATCATATTTATCATTATTATTATTATCACATTAGCAGTGCACTCTTAAAGTGTGGCATTTTTGGAGTTTTGGCATTTTTGGAGATAATGTTTCCTCCAAACTATTCCCAGCAACAGGCCACAATTACTTTTGTTATTAATCTGGTTCTGTTTCATGGCATACTTTGGAGAAATCAAGGCACTCCAATGTACCAAAACTATACTCTCCCCTCAATTAAGAGACGAGATTCCCTCACTACAGGTGTTGCACTGCAGATACTGAATCACACACAGGTTCTAATCCAAACAACTAGAATTACTGACTGCAGAGAAATATTACACAGACACACACACACACACAGATAGGTAGGTAGGTAGAGAGAGAAACAGAGAGAAT
>JAWQEG010005207.1:0-27145 GCA_033782935.1 Petrolisthes cinctipes
AAGGTGTCTCTCTCCTTTTGTATGTAGTGTGAGGTACCGGTATGAATATTAATTTTGCCATGTAATGAATATCCAAAAAATAATACTGAAAAAAAAAAAAAAAAAAAAAAAAAAAAAAAAAAAACTACTTCTCGGCATCACACAACACCGAGCGGCATCATCATTTTCATCATTTGCATACCCGTGAAAATATGCAATTATAATCCATGCATAATGTGTTAGATTGTATAATTAATTGCACTAATATTAATTTGTACATTCACTTGGTTCCAGATATACGAATAAAAAAAAGCGATCATGGCATTTTTACAGCTTCAGGTGCACATTTTAAGAGAGTAATTCACTTTTGTTACATTGGAGTGACATGATTCCTCCAAAGTATGCCAGGAAACAAGATCAAATGAACAAAAAATAATGGTTGTTCTGTTGCTTGAAATAGTTTTGGAGGAATCGGTTACTCCAGATTTACCAACACAGTCTTATAAAAATGGTCCAAAGAGTGAACCAACCAACCACCTCACCCTCCCCACTCATCTACATTAACCATACATTACTTCCTATTGTTTACCATCGTGGGTGTTGGGGTATGTTGAGTGGTAAAGTGCTCTTGTGTGTGTGTGTCCTGGTTGTTGAGGTGCTGTTGTGGTTATTGTGTGTATGTGTGTCATGGTTGTTGATGTGCTGGTGTGTGTGTGTGTGTCCTGGTTGTTGAGGTATTTGTTTGTTGTGTGTGTGTGTCCTGGTTGTTGAGGTATTGTTGTTGTTGTGTGTGGTGGTCCTGGTTGTTGAGGTATTGTTGTTGTGTGTGTGTGTCCTGGTTGTTGAGGTGCTGTTGTGTGTGTGTGTGTCCTGGTTGTTGAGGTGGTGTTTGTGGTTATTTTTCTGTGTGTGTGTGTGTGGTGTGTTGTGTGTGTGTGTGTGTTGTGTGTGTGTGTGTGTGTGTGTGTGTTTCTGGTTGTTGAGGTGGTGTTGTTGTGGTTGTTTGGCGTTATATTGTGGTTGTTGGTGTTATATTGTGGTGTGTGGGAGAGTTGATGTGTTTTATTTAATTCTTGCCTGTAATTGTGTAAAATGGTGGTTGTGTTGATGTGAAATGTTATGGTTGTTGTTGTTGTTGTTGTTGTTGTTGTTGTATATTTGTCCTGCTCTACTGGTTGATGAAAAAAAAAAATATGATGTGGTTGTTGATCTATTATATGACGTGGTTGTGTACTAATTAAAATATATATATAATTATGACTGCTATGGTTCTCAGTTTTATATGTAGATTATTGTACACTGTCTATGTGATTCTGTGACTATTAATAACCAGATGTGTTGTTGTATATTAAGTGTTTTTGGTAAATGAATCATCCACACAATGCAACAAAATATAAACTCTTAACTACACTATAAGGGGATAGTACACCTTTGGTTCAATTGGAGTGCCTTGATTCCTCCAAAGTATGTCAGGAAACGGGACCAAATGAACAAAAAATAATAATGGTGCCCTGTTTGTTTGGACTAGTAGTTTGGAGGAATCATTTGCTCCAGATGTATCAACAGTGTCCCCTAAAATACAACTCCCACGGTTTCTGGCAATGGAAGGAGTCAGTCGTTTCTATATATTCGACCGACAACAGATGCTTCCTGAATACCACATTATTATTATTGGACACAAACAAACCTGCATCATTGCGTGTGTTTACAATTATACTGATTTTGTAAGATGCACACAAACTCCTGTTACGTAATACTCATGGGTTGTCTGTATGTGGTGCTAAATACTGGTGTGGCTACTTGATTCCTCCAGATTGTAAAGCTAAACCAAACAAACAAACTAACACCTTCTACGAGTTTTAATATTAGTGAGTGGTGTTCTGTGTTTTACTTGTTTTCGTGGTATATCATGTTGAAGGGATCATTAACCTCCAATTCGTTGATGATATCTTATGTATGGTATTATTGTTGCAGCTGCTGGTTTCACGTTCATTGTTTTGCTTTGTGTTGTTTGTTTGTTTGTTTACATGCATCTTCAAGTATGGTGCAGCTGGGTAACCAAGGCGCGATAAAAAACGGTCATGTGCTTTATGAAAACAAGGCGGGTTTTTTTTTTTTACACACACACACACACACACACACACACACCTCTATATTTACCTTTCTACTGTTGATGGCAGCTCCTACCGTGCCAAGTTTTAGTTGTGGCATCATACATTTTCAACAATCCTATCTAACCATGTCTTTCTTACCTATTTGCTTATCATCTACCAATCAACATATCTACTCATCCATCAATAAAACCTACTGTATATATTTCTATTTGCCCAACAACAGGTTTCTATTATTATACGCGTCTATCTTCTGTTTAACACCCTATCACACTAACGGTGGTATTAATAGTCATTGAAGCAGATAAACAACTACTGAAGACCTATTGTAGAAACCTGTAGAGACACGAGAAAACGAATAACGACGTAGAGACCCGTTGGCAAGGTACTCAGCACCGTCGTTGTTGGCCTGCCAAGCTGCCCACGTGGCCCTCTGACCCATGGCGGGGGGGAGGGGGGGAGAAGACAACATAGGTAGGGTAGGGTAGGGGGGAGAGAAGAGAACATAGGTAGGGTAGGGTTTGGGTTAGAGCTCTCCTCTTATTGATATGTGGTACGTGGTGTGTAGAGGATGTGGTTGGGTGAAGGTGGGTGAAGGTGGGGGCAAGGGAGCGACCTCCTACACGATGAAGGACGAACGGGGAAGGATGGAAGGTTTGTGGTGTTATGGATGTGGCCAGACTGTGAGTATGGAAGGTCAGGACGAAAAGGGAGCGAGAGGTATAGGAAGATACACACGAGAGAAAGAGTGGGTGGGGCAAGGAGACAGAGAAAAGACATAATTATACAGACAGAGGGAGGGGGCGAGAGAGAAGGAGACGGCCGGAGAGAAGAATGGGAGGGACACAGGATGGAATGAAGACTATAGTGTGGGAGGGAAACAGTCCACAGGAAGAGAGAGATTGAGGGGAGGGGATGGGATGGGAGGGGAGGGGAAGGATACACCACCACCACCACCATGACACACCACCATCCTCAGGGCACCGACACACTGACGCAAACACGTGTCCTACTGAGGGTTGACGTCCACATTCCCTCGTAATGCTACAAAAAAATAAATAATTACCCTTCCTCTCACCACCAACAGCTGTAAGTTTTCTAGTTGCAGGCGTACTCTTGTGTTTTAAACATATACATAATATACACGACACGTACAGCAACAAGCAGGAGTATATAGTGTTATCAGATCATGAAGTACGATATTTATTAGGGTTTGTGTTGCAACTTTCGTCTTCCCAATTTGGTTTTTGTGGAATAATGTGTCTTGGTTTATCACGAGAGCAAATGTATAAAGGTTATGAAAAAGTGCATGAATATCTATCTCACAATAAGCCAAGTGATTACAGTGGTACTCTTGACAGCAGGGAAGGAAGGAAGGAAGGAAGGAGAGAAGGGTTAATGATGGGGGTTGAGAAAAGGTAAGAACAAAAAAAGTGGGGATAGGGGTGAAAAGGGTGAGGTGAGCGAAGGGTTATGGAAAGAGGAGGTGGAGATCGGTTAGAGAGGAAAAGGAAGATGAGTAGGTAAGGAATATGGAGGGTTTGAAAGCCATTACGTAGAAGGGTAAGTAAAGGGTAGATAGTGGTGGTGGAGGAAGCGAGGGTTAAGAAAATGGGGTTGCGAGCCGTCATAGAAAAAAAAATGGTTGGGAAGAGAAGAGAGTGGTGGAGGGGAGCCCAGGGTTAGGGAAAGAGGATAAGGGGGCCGACAAGAACAGGGAAGAGAGAAGAAAGTGTTGGAGGGAGGAGGAGGAGGAGGGAAGAGGTAAATACAGCCTGCAGGGAGGGAAACGGTGAACTGTGGGGTATGGGGGTGGAGAGAAATGATTTAGGGAGGGGGCAGGGAAGGGGGAAAGAGAGGTTGCGGAGGAAGGAAGGGAGGGAATAAGTGTGTGGAGTGTGATAAAGAAATGAGTAAGGGAATGTGAAGATAATTATAAAGGGACTGATGAGTGGGGGGAGAGAGGGACTTGATGTGTAAGAGGATGGGATAATGAGGAGATAGTGAGTGAAGGAAGGATTGTGTAAAGAATGAGGAAAGAAGGATATAACTGCTGAGGTTAGAGAATGACGATGAGGAAAGGAGTGTGTGTGTGTGTGTGTGTGTGTGTGTGTGTGTAAGCGTTTTGCTGGGTTCGTGAGGGAGTGATGAATAACTTCGAAGGAGTGGTTAGGATTTATGAGCAAGGCAGATAAGAAGGGTCAGGAGGGAGGGAGTGACTGGTGAAGAGATGTTGGGAAGGGTCAAAGTGGGAGTGGATGGAGGGAAGGGGACCGAGGAGAAGGGAAAAAAAGGTGATCACGAAGTTACCTCTCCCCTCTCCTCTACCTCTCTATGTATGTGTGTGTGTGTGTGTGTGTGAGGGGGGGGGGGGAGTGAGCACGTGTGGGAGTGAGGCTGGATGATGTATGATGAGTCAGATGAGGTAGCAGCAGCCGGTGTGGGGGGTGAGTCAGCGACCTTAAAACTCACTGGATGGTAAGATGAGTCAGTCCCATAGCCTACGTACCATATGTCACACCAGCTACACCAGTTACAGCACATACTAGTCACGTCATTACACATTAGTCACACCACAACTCACCATAAACACAATCAGACCACAATTACTGTACATACTAGTCACGTCATTACACATTAGTCACACCATAACACACCATAACACATCAGACACAATTACACCACATACTAGTCACGTCATTACACACCATTCACACCACAACACACCATTACACATCAGTCAAAACCATTACACACACTAGTCACACCACTACACCATTTCAGTACATCCCTGTCACACCACTACATAATTACAGAACATACCTGTCACACCACTACATAATTACACTAAACCAGTATACATTATTTACACCACAACACACCATGACACACTAATAACACCAACAACCAAAATAAAAACCAAACCCACACACTTACAGTAGATAGAAAAAAACCCCAAAGGTATTCATGGAAGATATTTTTCAAGAGGACATTTCTCTAAATCCTGCATCTTCATGTTGATAGAAAAGTCCTTTGACCTGAAGCAGAGGCGACGAGTTACTGAAGCAGAGGCGACGAGTTAAGAGTAAAAAAAAAAAATCTCCAAAAATGGTGCTTTCATCCTCATTCTGTCTGGCCGTGATACACACACACACACACACACACCCCTTGAGCGTCTGTATACAATTACTGGCACTTGTAAACACATGCGCTCACACACACACACACACACACACACACACACACACACACACACACACACACATACACGTGAATATTTCAACATTAGATCTAGTTTAAGGTCTCTCTCACACACATATGTTGGTATATTTAAACACACACACACACACACACACATTTGCTCCTATTCTTACTCGTAACACACACACACACACACACAGACTTTAGACGATGCATGATTAACCAGAGTAAAGAGGGTGGAGTGAGGGAGGATGTGAGGGTGGGGTGAGGTCCGTCTGGGTGTGGTTGGGGGAAGTGGGTGGTGATAGGGAAGGGGTATAGTATAGTCGATGAAAAGGGTAAATAGTGGATGGGAAAAGGGGTAGAAGGGGTTGTGGAATGGTGAGTGAAGGGGGGTTGTGGAGTGGGGGGGGTGTTGAGGAGTGGGGGGGTGTTGTGGAGTGAGAGGGGTGTTGTGGAGTGAGGGGGGGTTTTAGATTTAGGGGGTGATGTGGAGTGAGGGGGTGATGTGGAGTGAGGGGGTGATGTGGAGTGAGGGGGGTGTTGTGGAGTGGGGGGGGGGGGTGTTGTGGAGTGGGGGGGGGGGGTGTTGTGGAGTGAGGGTGAGTGAGGGGGTGATGTGGAGTGGGGGTGATGATGAGAGGTATGGGTGGGGATTAGTGGGTGTGGTGAGGGGGGGATGACTCACCACCATATCATCTCCCGGCATCAGCACAGCGTGAAGGATCTACAGATTACTGGCACCATCACTACCACCATCACCACTAATATCACCATCACCAGTAAACACCACCATCACCACTAATATCACAATCACCAGTAAACACCACTATTATAACTACTATCACTACCACCATCAAACAACACCACCGTAATCACCATCACTACCACCAACATTATCACCATCATTATAACTACCATCACTACCACCATCACCAGCAAACAACAACAACAACTGTAACCACCATCACCATTATAACTACCATCACTATCACTATCACTATCACTATAACATCACCATCACCATCAAACACCACCCCACTGTAACTACCACCACCACCACCACTACCACCATCACCATATCACATCCCATTAGCATCATTATACCATACCTTCATTGTCACCATCACCAAAGCCACCACTAAATAAATAAACAACAACAACAACAACACCATAAAAAAGAAAAAAAAAAGAAAAAAACAATCTACTTTCACCACCACCACCACCACCAACAACAACAACAAACCCACAGAAGGAGTTACATCAATAAGTTTCCAATTTCTCCACCCAGCAGAGCAACTAATTGACAAAAATAGATTGTTTCTTGTATAATGGATAGCAGGGTGGGCTGAGGTGAGGTGGGTTGATGTGAGTTGGTGTGAGTTGAGATGGGGTGGGTTGAGTTGAGGTGGGGTGGGTTGAGTTGAGGTGGGGTGGGTTGAGTTGAGGTGGGGTGGGTTGAGTTGAGGTGGGGTGGGTTGAGTTGAGATGGGTTGATGTGAGGTGGGGTGAGGTGAGATGATGTGAGGTGAGATGATGTGAGGTGAGGTGAACTGAGGTGGGGTGAGGTAGGGAGTTAGAGGCTAGAGAGAGATATACGGTAGAGATGGGATGGGGTGGGGTGGTATGGTTAAAGTGGGGGTAGGGGGGTTTGGGGGTTGTCATGGTAAGTGTTGTCCCGTTGGTGGTGGCATCTCGGGGGGAGGGAGGGAGGGAAAGACAGGCACTAGGGGGGGGGGAGAAGAGGGGGGGGGGGCACTGTGGCACTTTAAGAGCTTCGTGGACCGTGACGTCATCCTGTGGGGAGTGCAGTGGGGTGGGGGGGGTGCGGAGGGAGAGAGAAGGGGGGGGGGGAGTCGGTACGGTAAGGGGGGGACGAAGGAGCAGATGAGATAAACAAAGACTAACCAACTTACTAACTTACATCTTATTAACTTACTAACTAACTTACTTAAAACTAATTCCATATATCTTAACAGCCATCTCTCCCTCTACACTCATGCACCTTATCTACTAATCCTCTTCTTCCCTTCTGTCTATCATTATTATATCTTCATGATTTACGATGAGGTGGTGACGAGAGAAGAGAGCAGGTGGTGGAGCGGTGCATGGGTGGTAAGGAAAGAGAAGGAAGGAAGGCAGGAGGTAGTGGGTGGAGACAGCAGGGGTTAAGTGGAGGGCAAAGACAGGAGGAGTGGAGAGAGAGAGAGAGAGACAGAAGGAGTGGAGAGAGAGACAGAAGGAGTGGAGAGAGAGAGAGAGAGACAGAAAGGGTGACAGGAGACTAATAAGAGGAGAGAGTAATAAGAAGTGGGAGAACAAAGTAAGAAAGGGAAGAGGTATAGAGAAAAGTACAGGAAACAGAAGTGAGAGCAATATAAGAGATAGGAAGGAGATAAATTAAACAGAAAACTAAAGACAAGATGAAATACAGAAAAAGATGGCCTAAATTCGTAGTGAACACTTGTGTGGGAGTGAGAGGAATGGATGAGAATTCATTTGTCAAGGACGAAGATAAATGGGATGGCAAGAGAGAGCGACGGTGCAGAAAAGGGTGGAACGGAAGGCGAAAAAGGGTGGAAAGGAATGAGAAAAAAGGTGGAAAGGAATGAGAAAAAGGGTGGAAAGGAAGGAGAAAAAAGGGTGGAAAGGAAGGAGAAAAAGTATGGAAAGGAAAATGAGAAAAGAACAGGGTCAAGAGGGACGAGAAAGAGTATTAATGGAAGACAGAGGAAGCAGGGCGACTGAGGTGACATAATGGATGTGATGGAAAGGAAAGGAAGAGAAGTGAGTAGGGAGGATGGAGGGAAAGGGTGAGTGAAGTAACAACCTTCGACACACAACTAACAACACACAAACAAACACACACACCCATACTATGTTCATCGCACTAACATAATGAAAAGCACTCGTAGGCCCTGACACATTAGTTTGTCATTGCACATACATAAACAAACAAACAAACAAACACACAAGCAGAGACCTCGCAAAATAATCATACTGAGCCTGCCACACACACACAACCCTCCCTCTCTCTCTCTCTCTCTCTCTCTCACATACACACACAGAAGGACTGACGGGTGCGGGGATGGGGAAGGCTACCGAAGCAGTCAGCCCACCTCCAACCAACCATCTTTGTGTTGGGTCAAAAGAGGCGTGAGAAAGAGGAGTAACACAATAGCCAAACTCTTCAATCCTTCTGCTGCTATGTGGCCAGACCGACATGTTTTCGACAATACGTGGATTCTGGTGGTGGTGGTGGTGAGGGAAGGTGTGGTAATGTGGTTATAGTGTTGGTGTTGATGCTGTTGTGGTTGTAGTGGTTCGTGGGTGGTTTTGGTGGTGTAATGTCCATGGTTGTTGGTGATGTTGTCGTTGTAATGGGAATGAAGTGTGGTGGGAAAGTTGTCTTGTAATGTGAATGTTGTGGTGTGACTTGGTGGTGGTAGTGGTGGTGGTGTTTGATACTGTTATGTTTTTGATAGTGGCAATAATTATGTTGGTGGTGATTGTATGGGATGGTGTGATCTCTCAATGTATAGTTGTGATGAGTTGTGTCGTGGTATGGCAGTGTGATGACATGGTAGTAAGGAGTGATAGTGTGGTGTTGTGTGGTGGTGCTTATCATAGTGAGAGTGGTGTGGTGTGGCAAGGAGCTCTGGAATGTGGTGTTGGTTATCATGGTGTGGTGTGGTGTGGTGTGGTGCAGTCAAAGTAACGATCAGACCGGAGGAGTGTGTGGGCGTGGCGGTCTGTGAGCTTGTGTGGGCGTGGCTAGACTGTGTGTGTGTGTGTGTGTGTGTGTGTGTGTGTGTGTGTGTGTGTGTGTGTGTGTGTGTGTGTGTGTGTGTGACCATGGATTTTAGGGCACATCACCGTAGTATAACGGAGTGTAGTTCGTGCGTGTAAGAGTGTATTCTATAATATACCCTATGTATCTATGTATCAATAAACTATCTATCTATCTATCTATGTGTGTATTACGTATAACAACCAATCCGATTTTCTGACCACCACCACCACCACAACACAAAGACGATTTAGATGACTATACTTTCACCACAACACAAACAGCACAACCAACTAGAGTCGACTGTATGTGATGAAAGATGAAGTCACAGCACGTACCGGGTCTGCTTAACTTCACCCGACAGTATGAACGGGTCTTAATGTGTGTGTGTCTGACTGACTGGCTGGCTGGTGTGGGATGGGTTGGATGTGCAGTGCAGTTGAGAAGTGGTAGTGCTGCGTTGTTTGGTTGAAGTTAGTATTAGTTGTAGTGTGTTGTAATTATTTAGCTTTATGTAGTGTAATGCAGTGTAGCAGAGTGTGGCTTTGATTAGCTGAGTGGAGTGAGGTGAAGTGGTGTGTGTTATGTTAAGTTGTGTGTGTTATGTTGTGATGTGTTAAGTTGTGTGTGTTATGTTGTGATGTGTTAAGTTGTGATGTGTTAAGCTGTGTTAAGCTGTGTGTGTTATGTTGTGATGTGTTAAGCTGTGTGTGTTGTGTTGTGATGTGTTAAGTTGTGTGGGTTATGTTGTGATGTGTTAAGCTGTGTGTGTTATGTTGTGATGTGTTAAGCTGTGTGTGTTATGTTGTGATGTGTTAAGTTCGTGTTATGTTGTGGCTGGGTTTGGTGAGCAGTGGACCGATAGAGAGTAGTGTCTGTAAATATGGTGTATAGTGTGATGAGTGTGGTGACAAAATATGGTGTGACAAGATGTGATGAGATGGCATCATGTCCTGTCGACGTGTGGTGTGTCATGAAGGCACGCACTCAACACAAGATGACATTATATTTTATTGTTTGTTTTTGTTTATGCGCTCTTTCCTTATCACCCAGGGACCTCCAAGCCCCAAAACCCAGTGAAAAATAAGAACAGAAGCAATTGAGGGTCACTTTAGAGTTAGCTACAAGTTACAACACCTACTGGTTGATAATCCGGCCAGCGTTGGGGATCAAACTCACAACATCCAAACAAGAGACACTACCAACCAACACACGATCACTCATACATTTACAACACTCAGGGAACATTAACGTTGACACATTTACCTTCATCCTCTGGCTATATTCAGGTTTCCCACGTCCTCGAACATGTTTTGGGACGGATGAGAAAACAACACCAGTGAATATAACCAAAGTGCGGCGGATGAAAGACCGAGACGAAGAAACTAAAAGAGCAAGTTGGACATACCTCAAGCTACACAAAGACACCTCAGTCCAACCCTCACGTACACCCTCGCCACATTTGGCTTGTCACAAACACAACTCTATGCTCATTAATGGGCACGTGATGATGTAAGCGAAATGAAGATTAATGATCCCTCCAAACAGTGAAAGAAAGTATATTACCTCTGGATGTGGTATGTTTTCTGGCATAGTTTGTAATTCACCATCATCATCTTACCTCCCTTATAAACCTAGTGATGTAGGTGATTTTTGAGGTTACAAATTTGTCCAAACTATGACACAAAATACATCAAACTAACTAAACTTGGGATATTTGTTCTCTGTCACAGTTTGGATGAATAGTCTCAGATTCACCAACAACACCACGGCTCCCTTAACTTTCTAAATGTGTAGTTGGTGTTGTCCTTCCCAACACCTCCCACGGCGTCTTACTCCCCCCCCCCCTTGCGTCACCCTCGCCTCCCCCTCGCTCCAAAAATACTCATGAATGGTGATGTGGGGTTCGTGTCCCACCCCACCCTACACTACCCTAACCCTAACCACACCCTTCTCTGTTCTACCCTACCCCTAACCACACCATTTTCTACCGCACCCTGCCCATACCACACCCTTTTCTGCCCCATTCTGCCCCACCCTACTCCTACCACACCCTTCTCTACCACACCCTACCATCCTACACTGTCCCATCCTAACCCACTATTCCTCAACCCTTCCAGTCTCCCTTCACTTCCTCACCTCATACTCCATCGTGGCCTGGTCCCCCTCATTCCTTGTCTCCCCCTCTACCGTAACATATTCGTTCTGCTGCTTCTTTCCTTTCACACTTCCTCCTTTCATCCCTCCCTCACTCACACTTCCTCCTTTTCTCCCTCCCTCTCTCAAACTTCCTCCTTTCCTCCCTCCCTCACACTTCCTCCTTTCCTCCCTCCCTTCTTCACACTTCCTCCTTTCCTCCCTCCCTTCTTCACACTTCCTCCTTTCCTCCCTCCCTCACTCACACTTCCTCCTTTCCTCCCTCCCTCTCCCACTTTTCCTCCTTTCCTCCCTCCCTCTCTCACACTTCCTCCTTTCCTCCCTCACACTTCCTCCTTTCCTCCCTCCCTCCCTCACACTTCCTTCTTTCCTCCCTCCCTCTTTTACAACCTATTTACCTACCTCGCTACCTCACTATGATATTACCAATCTACTTACCTCGTTCACTATCTTGGCTTCTACTTTTCTTTCTCCCTTCTCATCTACCCACTTACCAAAATCAATACCAATCTACCTTTCTTCCACTATCTATTCCTTTTTTATCTACATCCCTTTCTACTTTCCTTCCTTATTTCTTCCCTCCCTCTATTATCAAGTACCTATATATCTTCTTCCTACACATCTCACACTTCCTTTACACTTTCTTCTCTTTCACACTTTCACACTTTCTTCTCTTTACCTGTTTATCCTATCGCACTACACCTCATCCCCTGTTTCTTCTCTCCCTCCCTCCCTCCCTCCCTTCCTTCCTTCCTCCCTTCCTTCTCACCGACCTATTTCTATCTTAGTTCCCCTCATGCCAGTTCCCTTTCTCCCTTCCTCCCTCCTCCCTTCTTTGTTGTTGTTCCTTTCGTCCCCTTACATCCTCTACTCTCTCTTTTTACACTGTTCGACTCTTTCCTTTCTGTTCCCATTATCTACTGTCCAATTCCTCACCACACACACACACACACACACACACACACACACACACACACACACACACACACACACACAGTAAGGCCTTTTTCTACCGCCCTACCTTTCCATCTCACACACACACATATACACACACACAAGAAAAGCACAAGGCCCCAGAAAAGGGAGAGAGAGGACACTGATGAAAACCTGAGATAAGACCAGACATACATACATACATACATACAGACAACCTTAACCTTATATGGAGTTAGGGGTGAAGGGGTAGTCACGTGGTGGTGGTTTAGGCGTATACCCTTTCTTTTTGTTCACTTTTGTTACATTGGAGTGCCTTGATTCCTCCAGTAAAATATGCCATTGCAGGAAACAGGACCACATGAACAAAAATAATGGTGTTCTGTTGCTTGGAATAGTATGGAGGATTCAGTAGTTGCTCCAGATTTACCAACACAAAATATTTTCCCCCTTAATTAAACGGGTGGAGACTGGTGGATGACAAGATGGAATGGATGTTTGGGTGATAGTGATGGTGGGTGGGTGGGTGATGACGGTAGAGGGAGGAAGAGAGAGACTGACGGGTGTGTGATGGAGAGAATAGATGTATAAATAAGGATGGATGATATTGATGAGGAAGGGAGAAAGAAAGGGGAATGTAGTGGTGGAGAAGGATATTAATTAAGGGGAGATTTTCTTGTTGGTAAATTGGAAGGTCTCTGTCTGATTCCTCCAAACTATGCCACAAAACGAATCCTCTCTCAGTGTACCATTGTGGGCGTCTGTAAATAAGTTTGGAGGAATCAGTGTTCTTCTAATTTACCACCAAGAGAACCTCCCCTTATCTGCCCCAGTGCTAAATCTTTCGCCCCATCACCACCCAATCATCTTTTCATCACACTCCACTGCTCTTCCTCATTTTCTCCTCCCTCTCACTCACCATCTCCCTCGTTCTCGCCAGTCCCTACCTAATCTCTCTATTTCATCTCCCCATCATCATCATCTGCTTATCACCTACTACTCCCTTACTAATCAACTCTACAACACCATCCACTCTACATTTACCTCTTCACCTCTTGTAAGACTATAGCAATTACTAAACTGTACCGTTCTCCCTTCTCCACCACTCCCTCAGACAACACCCAGTGGCCCTCTCTCCCTCCCCATCACCTCTCCAACACTCCTTCAGACAACCCCCAGTGGCCCTCTCTCCCTCCCCATCACAGCCATACGATCCTGTGCATGGGTGAACTAAAATGTAGTGAGTGATTCATCTAAAGTAAACTAGGAAACAAATAATCTACGAAGAGGGTCTCTGCTTCTCACCACAGTAAAGGTAGAATTAGCAGCATTCGGTTCGCCGGCAATACCTTGACCTCCATAAACTTAAATGTAGGGTGGAGGAGGAGGGAGGGAATGAGATAGTGGAAGGGAGGGTGTGGCTGACATGGGATAAGATATTGAAGGGCTAAGTCAGGGAGTGATAAGGGAAGGATGGTGTGTGTGTGTGTGTGTGTGTGTGTGTGTGTGTGTGAGTGAGTGAGTGAGTGAGTGAGTGAGTGAGTGAGTGAGTGAGCGAGTGAGCGAGCGAGTGAGTGAGTGAGTGAGCGAGCGAGCGAGCGAGTGAGTGAGTGAGTGAGTGAGTGAGTGAGTGAGTGAGTGAGTGAGTGAGTGAGTGTGTGTGTGTGTGTGTGTGTGTGTGTGTGTGTGTGTGTGTGATAAAGAGTCCAGAGGGAGGAGAGGAGGCAGGAAAATATGCACATATGAAGCACCTTCTTGTTACATAAAACATCACCCGGGTGTCCTTCTTCCTCCTTCACTCACTGCGTCCTCTTCCATTCTAACTTTCTTCCCTTTTCACAACACCATACCACTGGCACAACACAACAACATACACTGACACGATACCATACACAGACACGACATAACATACACACACTGATACGACACCATACATACTGACACAACACCATACCAATCAAAACACCATACACACACAACATACACTGACACACACAATATACACTGACACGACACCATACACACACAACAGCATACCAATCAAAACACCATACACACACAACACCATAAACTGACATAACACCATACTGACACAGCACCATACCACTGACAAAGCACCATATACTGACACATCCCCATTCTCCATTCAACTGAAAATATGATGGAAAGAATGTGAGCGTGTGGAAGGGGGTGGAGGGTGTAACCTAGCCAGCTATCACTCTCACAACTCGACCCCTTCCTGGATCCAGAGTCTGATAACACAGTCTGTCTACCTTCACTCCGACCATATCATTGCTATTTTATACCCAAATATAATATCTATCATGCCAGTGACTACCCTTACGTATAATACATCTTCTTGTTTAATATAACGATCATAAACACAAAAAGTCACGGGTTAGATTGCGTCGTCTTGAATATGGCTCGATATATCTTGGTGTGATATACTGCATGTGAGTGATGTAGGTGTTGTGGAAGACGAAGTGATGGAGGCAGTACTATGAAATGGATTAAAGTTGTAATGAAATACATACAGTATGCTAAAGTAAACAGAACAGCATGTGGTTGGTGTATAATGTATATGTTAGTGTTGGTGTGTACATGGTGAATCCAGTGGTGTATTTGTATGGTAATAAATGCGAAGCTGAAGGCTGTGCATATATACAGTAGAGTGTTGTATACTGTATGGTGGTATAGGAGGCAGGGGTGACACGTCCTCATTCAGCTGGCAGCCATATTTCACTGACGGTGGGGAGCCTGGGGTGTAACCTGACCCTGGGGGCACGGCGCGAGGTTCTGGCACGCACCCCCTACACCCACAGCAGTCCCAAAACCCCCCCGATGAAGTAGGGATTGGGTGGGAGTGCAGTTCGGAGGGGGAGGGTGGAAGGTTGAGAAAGGAAGGGGATGTAGGGAAGGAGGAGGTGGCAAATCAGAAAGAGATAGAGATGGTGGAAAGAGTATGGGAATGAGACAGACATAAATATCAGAGAATGGATAGAGTGACGGTAAGATTGGATATGGGGAGATAGAATACGATAGGGACAAGGCGGGGGAGAGTGGGACAAAGAAAGGAAAGAGTTCACGATGGGTAGGCGAAGGATGGGAAGGAAGGGGGAGAAGGGTATTATGGAAAAAGACAGTGAAGACAGAATAGATAAGTCAACAAACGACAGGACAGAACAGGACAGGACAGAACAGGACAGGACAGGGCAGGGCAGGGCAGGGCAGGGCAGGGAAAGGAATGGAAGGGAAGGGAAGGGAAGGGAAGGGAAGGGAAGGGAAGGGAAGGGAAGGGAAGGGAAGGGAAGGGCAGGGCAAGAATCCCAGTTCTAAGAATGATATGACAGAGGGAAAACCGAGAAAAAGGGAGTAATGTTAGTTATGCATTTGTGTGCGTCAGTGTATAAAGAGAATGCGTGGGAGGGTCTGACAGAGTTTAGGGAATCAGACTGTGAATGTGGGTGTGTAGGCGTACAGGAGGTGAAACATGAGTGTAGGTGGTGGTCAGAACACACACACACACACACACACACACACACACACACACACACACACACACACACACACACACACACACACACACACACACACACACACACATACACACACACACACACACAACAAACACACACACACACACAACAAACAAACACACACACACACAACAAACACACACACACACACACCCAACACACACACACACACCCAACACACACACACACACCCAACACACACACACACACCCAACACACACACACACACACCCAACACACACACACACACCCAACCCCTGTCGGACATCAGGTGAAATTAGGTTAGTTGAAACGTGGGCGGGGGGCGGCAATCCCTCTCTCTGGGAATGGATTTAATATTAAGGGAGATATGGACCAGCAGTGAGTGTCTAGATCTATGTGTGTGTGTGTGTGTGTGTGTGTGTGTGTGTGTGTGTGTGTGTGTGTGTGTGTGTGTGTGTGTGTGTGTGTGTGTGTGTGTGTGTGTGTGTGTGTTATTTAAATGTGTTGTTGGTGAGATAGGTGGGTGAACAGTGTGTAAGTGGGTGTGTTGGAAGTAGATAGGTGGGTGAACAGTGTGTAGGTGGGTGTGTTGGAAGATAGGTGGGTGAACAGTGTGTAGGTGGGTGCTTTGGTAGTAGATGGGTTGGTGAACAGTGTGTAAGTGGGTGTGTTGGTAGTAGATGGGTGGGTGAACAATGTGTAGGTGGGGGTTGTTGGTAATAGATGCATGTGATGGGAAGGAGGACAGTACAAACGGATAGATATACAGTGGTGGTGAAACAGGGACTAAACGTAAGAAACTAAGTACCGACATTAGAATAAAAATTAAATAATACGATGCTCAACAAAAACCTAATGATGATGATGATGATGCCAGAACTCGCGATAAAACGAACAAGACTGAAAACTAACACTGTAAAAGGGAGACGGATACAACAACCAGGGATGAGGGAGTTAAAGATGATGATGGACTTGAATGAAAGGGGATATAGAGTAGGACATGATGGAGTGGGTGGGTACGTCAAGGGGCAGGGTGGGGTGTAGTAGGGTGTCGTGTGTGTGTGTGTGTGTGTGTGTGTGTGTGTGTGTGTGTGTGTGTGTGTGTGTGTGTGTGTGTGTGTGTGTGTGAATAATTGAGTGCGTGGAGTGAGCAGAACTATAGGCTATGTACGAAGTTGTGAGTGGGAGAGGGAGTGAGTGGGAGAGAGAGGGAGTGAGTGAGTGAGTGAGTACATGGAGTAGTGGGACGAACTGAGTGTGTGTTTATTAGGGTGACTGGTTTGACTGAGTGAGTGAGACAAGCAGAGTTAAATAATTTGGGTGAGTGTGTCAGTGAGTGAGTGAGTGGAAAGACCTATACGTGGGTGGAGAGGTGAGTGAGTGAGTAAGAAAGTAGGTGAGAGAGTAAATGCATGGAGTAGGTGTGCGTCACTTGTTGTGGGTGGGTGGGTGGGTAGGGCAAAGGTCAAACTAGCCTACACTTGACCTGGGACCCTTCTCCACTCACAACACACGACCCCATCCCTCCCCTCCCTACATTTGATACTCCCATGCACAACATACATTCGAGTCGTCTCTCCCTTCTCTTGTACAGGGGTTGGTTAAAATTATAGTGGGTCAGCTGTTGTCGGTAATTGGAGACCTACTGACACTTCCAATTTATACCAGGAGACATGTTTTCCACTTGTTTGTTGTAGGTGAATCTAAGAGCCAAGGATTCTTACAAATTATACTCCCAAAACATAATAATCCACGTCGGGGGAGGTTGACCAATTGGTGAGGGGCGGGCGGGGGGGTGGGGGAAGGCTACAGATACCTTCATATTATGTTACAACCCACTTCCCATACTCTCAAAATAAAGTACTATAGTCTCTTCCCTGGAGTACTTTGGATGACTCAGTAGGCTTTCAAATCGCTCACAACATATTATGACTGACCCCTTCAAGATAACAACCAAACAGCCTTATTCGTCTCACCAACAAGACATATTTAATTATCACGAAAACCTACAAATTAGTGAGAGGGGAATTGTGTCGAGTGGAGGAGGAAGGGAAGCTCACCAACTGCAAACCCACACTCACTGTCCAACACTTAGATAGGCGCACTACATACACTCTCTTACTGTACTGAACTGACGACACCAAGTGGAAGTAGATTTTAGTCCAGGGTGACATGACGTGTGTGTGTGTGTGTGTGTGTGTACAAAACTGGACAAGAATAACACGCGAGCACCAGCAAACTCACCAACAACAAACACACACACACACACACACACACACACACACACAACCACCACCACTATGTTACATTATTGACATCCATCCTAACTACTACTACTACTCCAGACGAAGAAGGCAGACCGTAAGAGACCTGAACCAAAACAACCCATACAAACCAGACCAGACCAGACTGACTGACTGGCCCAGCCCTCCTCGACTAACCCAAACATGTGATGCAATATTCAGAGAAAGAGGCGGAGGGGGGGATGGAAGAAAGGGGGGAGGGGGGGGCAGAGAGACGGAGGGCGAGACGGAGAGAGGAGAGGGAGGGAGAGAGGGAAGGAGGGGAGGGGAGGGGAGGAGAGAGAGAGGAGTGGGAAGAAGAAGGAAGGAGGGAGAGTGGGAAGAAGGAAGGAGGGAGAGAAGGAAGGAGAAGGAAGGAAGGAGGGAGGGAGAGAAGGAATGGACGGAGAGAGAGAGAGAGAGAGAGAGAGAGAGAGAGAGAGAGAGAGAGAGAGAGAGAGAGAGAGGATCTGGCAACACCGCGGCCTCGACCACACCTGTCTCACCCTCCCTTATGTAAGCTAAGTACAGTATGGTATGTAACTTTAGGCCTGGACACTTTTAATTAATATTTCTTCCTACATCTTTAGTATTATGTATGTTATTCTAGCCTTATTTATCATCATCATCAATATCATCATCATTATCACTATCATTATAAACGTCTCCACTTCCTCTACCACCATCACAACCACCATCACCACAACCACAACCAACCACAAAAAATACCATCAGAGAAATCGTACAGACAGAAATCGCTCAAACTACAGTAGGAATATCACAGTCAAGGGACCCTGTGATGTAGTAAAAAAATTGGAGGTAAACTAGTCCTTCAAATATTGCCACGAAACACACACACACACACCTACAGTATATGGAAGGAGCTTGTTTCGTGGCATAGTCAGTAAGAATCAGAAGCCTCCAATTCCCAAACATGATCACAGGGTCCTTAAAATGATTCTAATACTAATCACTGACCATATTACGACAACTGAGAATCGACCCCAAGACCAGCAGACGTGACGAAAGGGCCGCTGTCTATATTAATACACAATGTTATTATTTTATATTCTCTACTAAATTGATATATTCTTTATTATCCTGCCGGTAACAATAATTCAAAGGCATCGCTATAAATATCAATGTTTTCAGACTCTAATTTAAACTTAATGTCTCCCTGTGCCCGCCCGACCACCTCATTAGTTAGTTAGTTATTAATTCAGACAATACAGCCGCCGTAATAATAAATAATAATAAATAATAATAAATAATAACTTTCATTCATCATTTTTATTCTGGCAATTAAAAATGTCCAGAACATCATTAGACTTTTCTCAATTATATGTTGTTCACTTCACTGTTTTCTATTTACCTAATTATGTTGATTATGATCTTATGACATTTGGCTAAATTATCATGGATATGTTTGTCTGAGAAGTCTTACACAATTCTCTTCCTTCAGAGCCGGTACTGCATGTATGTCAACAGATATGAATTAGAGAAAACAGTAAAATCTTGACTTACCACATAAATATTACCTTATACACAATACGTAGACTAATGGTAGACGATGTATACTTCAGAGGAACACAGAAATCATTTATGGGTTAAGAGGTGTTAGTGGTGGGGAGGGGGGGAGGAAGGAAGAGGGGGAGGGGGTGAGGAAGGAAGAGGGGGAGGGGGGGAGGAAGGAAGAGGTGGGGGGGGTGATGAAGTAAGAGGTGGAGGGGGTGATGAAGTAAGAGGTAGAGGGGGGGGGAGGAAGGAAGAGGGGGAGTGGGTGAGGAAGGAAGAGGGGGAGGGGGGGAGGAAGGAAGAGGGGGAGGGGGTGATGAAGGAAGAGGGCGAGGGGAATGTCAACAACAGATCTGAATGACAAAAGAAGTGACAAGATAAAAACGTAATGTGGGGTCTAATTGTCCTTCATCAGGTGTTCCTTCGTCTCATAACAATCCATGATGACACCACAAGACACCACCACATCAATTTACATTCAAGGAAGATAAAAAAATATATACAGCTATACACTTAAGACTACTGTATACCTACCGAATACAGTATGCACAAAGTAGTGAAGGAATATACAACATACACATCTACTGTATATACAAAGGTATTCTGGTATACAACTTTCTTGGACAAACACACACACAATGATTCACATGTAAGATATCACAAACACATTATCTATCTATCTATCTATCTATCTATCTATCTATCTATCTATCTATCTATCTGTCTGTCTGTCTGTCTGTCTGTCTGTCTGTCTGTCTGTCTGTTCTGTCTGTCTGTCTGTGTGTGTGTGTGTGTGTGTGTGGTGTGTGTCGTGTGTGTGTGTGTATGAGTGTATGTGTGTGTGTGTGTGTGTATGTGTGTGTGGTGTGTGTAATGGAAGCAAGGACGGCAGGGATGCATGACGTGAGCTAAATTTCTGTGGTTTACTGCTGTGGCGAGAGCGCGCGCGTGTACACAGTATGCGTGTGAAGAGTATCTGAAGAAGTTAGGAAGAGGAGGAGGATATGATGTAGAAGAATAATAAAAAAAAAAACAGAAGGATGGGAAGGATTTTGTGTATGTGTTGGAGGAAGGATTAAAAGGTAAGAGAGGATGACTGTGGGGTGGAGGGCTGGGTGTCTGTGGGTGGTGGTGGTGTGGGTGTCTGTGGGTGGTGGTGGTGGTGTGGGTGAAAAAATAGGGGAAGGATGGTGAGGCAGGGTAGCAGGGAAAGATGAGAGAGAGAGACTGGAGGGAATGATGTTGTGGGTGGGGGAGAAGAGGTGAGGGACCGACGTGATGGGGTGAAATGGGAAGGATCGTCCGTGTGTAGTATAAATAAAGAGAAAGAAGAATAGTACAGAAAGCTGAGAGAATTGATGTGACGAGACTGTGAATGTGATTGTCAGTGGTGGGTTGGGTTGGGTTGGAAGGGGACAAGATCTTAATAACACTAAGTGACATCCGGTAGAGACGAACACGGAGGAGATGACAACAGCTGTGGACATATATAGTAACTAACATCTGGCCTCTAACATAACAACACGTGACCAGACACAGTACACAACCTCAGTCTAGATCAACCACCATGACGTTCTGGAAAATGGCCACCTCATCCATACACACAGTTATCTGATTTTGTCTCACATTTTGCTACTACATTCAATTCATCTCTCCTCTTATCCACCACCCACACACCCACCCTCCCAGCCACCCACACAGTCAAGCAGAGAGCGTGGGCGGGTGGTGCTCATCACAGGAAGTGACTGGGAGGGGAGGGAAAGGGAATGGAAGGGAAGGGAGAGAGGAGTGGTGGTGGGTGGTGGTGGTGGTGGAAGGGGGATTGCTGGACGCGGGGAAGGTCGTTCGTCTCGCACTAGTTGTCACACCACAACCACCATCACCGCTACCAACAGTCAACACACACACACACACACAGATACACAAGTACATGATGAGTAGGCACTATACGTATATTATGAGGTGTATTTGGCATAAAACGTCGTAACTTCCGACACCAATCGAGTATCATAATTTCACGTTAGTCAATAATGAACAGTACAAAGACCTACAATGTATACTTATATGAAGTGGAGTACTAACAGCTGAAGAAAATTATATAAAAAATTTTGAAGCATGAAACGTAATCTACATCATACACTTTCCATACACACCAATGCAGCTGAAACGAGATGGGATTTCAGGCACAGTTCTACACAGACTAAACCGAGTATATATAACTGTGGCGGAGAGATCAGAGTGGGTGTGCAAAAACAAAAACCAACTGGCTTCCGACGGGGGGAAAATCAGGCTCTGGTTGAGAGGGACGTGGCAAAGGTGAATAGAACCCCGAGCACATAACAGCCTGGGGGTGGGGGGGGGGCACTAATAAGGGGGGGAACGGAACCTCTTTCTGGTAAATTGGAGGGCTAATGATTCCTCAAACCATCCTATAGGAAACAAATCACTTCAATGTTACTAACTAATAGGGGGATTTGTTGTTTTGTGACATAGTATAGAGTATTAAAAAAGAAATAAATCCCCCCTCGTGTATGAGACCAAATGGTGGCTTCTGATTCCTCCTGACTATGCCACGAAACAAGCTCCTTCAATGTAGGTGGTGTTTCGTGGCAATATCTGAAGGACTCACTCACTTCCAATTTTCTGACTACAGCCTGGGGGAGATTAAACAGGCTGGGGCACATTGGACAGCCTCAAGAGAGACCACAACAAGCTAGGGGGGTGGGGGGGTGGGGGTTTAGGGGGGGGGTTGAACAGCTGAGGGGGGGGGGGTGAACAGCTGAGGGGGGGGGTGAACAGCTGAGAGAGAGAGAGAGAGAGAGAGAGAGAGAGAGGAGAGAGAGAGAGAGAGAGAGAGAGAGAGAGAGAGAGAGAGAGAGAGAGAGAGAGAGAGAGAGAGAGAGAGAGAGAGAGAGAGAGAGAGAGAGAGAGAGAGAGAGAGAGAGAGAGGAGAACAAATAGCCTGGAGAGAGGATATTGAGGTTGTGGGTGAGAACGTGTGAACTGAATAGAGAACGTAAAGACTGCATTAAGAAGAACACGTTTGGCGAGAGAAACACAGAGGAACACTGGAAGAACAAAGAACACACGAGTTGAGAGAAAGAAACACACACCTTAAAAGAAAGAACACACACCTTAAAAACACAGAACACAACCAAGGGAGAGAGACAGAAAAAATAAAGAACACAATCAAAGGAAAGAACACACACACACACACACACACACCATAAGGAAAAAACAGACAGAATAAGGGGCTCGGGGAAAGAACACACACACCACACACACACAGGCAGGGGTGAGAAAAATACCCCCAAGCATCGTAAACCTCATGGGGCCACAAGTTAAGGGGTATGGGACGATAAATTGGAAGGGACGATGATAGGGAGGGGGGAAGGGGGGGGGGAGGGGGAGGGGGGGGGGGGAAGGTGTGTGTGTCCATGCATATTCATTGGTGGTGGTGGTGGTGGTGCTAATGGTGGTGGTGGTGGTGGTGGTAATGGTGGTGGTGGTGGTAATGGTGGTGGTGGTACTAATGGTGGTGGTGGTGGTGGTGGTGGTGGTGGTGGTGGTACTAATGGTGGTGGTGGTGGTGATGAATGGGATTGTGATAGTGATGGTGATGAATGGGAATTGTGATAGTGGTAGTGTGAATGTGATTGTGGTGGTGATGAATGGGATTGTGATAGTGATGGTGATGAATGGAACTGTGATAGTGATGATGATAGTAGTGGAAATAGTACTGTAACTCTCCAATATCCCTTTAAATGTTTCATCATCAACATCAGTCATTGTAATGGATAAGATCAGTGTTGGTGAGAGAAACTTTAGAATACCACAAGGTCTTTCAAAGGTCAGGCAGTACAGTTAAAATTACACTTCATATCCCAGTGGAAGGGATATACGTTTCATGCTTGTAATTAGTAAGCTTAGGGTCGTAATTAACACGTAGGCAAGCATTAACATTTGCCTGCCTGTCTGTCTGTCGGTCTGTTTATATATATATATATGTGTGTGTGTGTGTGTGTGTGTGTATGTATGTATGTATGCTATGTATGTATGTATGTATGTGTGTGTGTGCGTGTGTGTGTGTGTGTGTGTGTGTGTGTGTGTGTGTGTGTGTGTGTGTGTGTGTGTGTGTGTGTGTGTGTGTGTGTGTGTTTGTGTGTGTGTCGTACTCTTTCTCACCCCCTCAGTTAAGGTTCAATAAAATCCATTTGAAACAAAGTACACACACACACACACACACACACACACACACACACACACACACACACACACACACACACATACACACACACACACCACACACAACAAGATGATGAAAAACAAATCTAAAACAAAACCAAGTGACACGATACCAGCTCCGTGACGTGACCTTGATGTGGGTGTGTGACAAGGAATGATGGCCTGATGAGACGTCTTTCTTACCTGTGAGGAGAGAGAGACAAATAATTAGAGAAATGATTAGTTAAGGACACGAGATTATTATACATTCCAACTCACTCGTGATCCGTCTTGGATAATATTACTTACTGGATTAACATTTCGCGACTTTAACCATCACGGAAAATAAATAAGTCTGCAGTTCCAGGATTAAAATGAAAAAATAAATATATAAATAAATAAAAAAAATAAAAAAAATATTTAAACAACTCAGGGGGTCATTAATGTGGAAAACTGTATAGAGGTAAAAATAGCTGGGTTTATTTGAGATTATTTTAGATGTATTCGTGTTGGAAATGGTTAGGAAAAAATTGAAAGTGATGTGCAATGACGATGAAAATAAGAGCCAGTGGTGGTAGATGTGATGGTAGTGATGTTGTGGTGGTGGTAGTAAAGATGGTGGCAGGGGTGATGTTGTGGTTGTGGTAGAGATGATGGTGGTTGTGCTTGTGGTAGTAAAGATGGTGGTGGTTGTGGTGGTAGAGATGGTGGTGGTAGTAGAGATGGTGGTTGTGGCAGTGGTGATGGTGGTTGTGGTAGAGATAGTGGTGGTGATTGTGGTGGTGGTGGTAGAGATGGTGGTGATGGTGGTGGAGGTATCAGACAGTGAACCCGGAGTTACATCACAGACCACACTTACCTACTGACTCCTCCTTGACGTGACACTACCACCACCACCACCACCACCATCACCACCCTGACAACCAACCTACCTACCCACCAACCCAACTACCCACCTACCCACCAACCCAACTACCCACCTACCCACCAACCCAACTACCCACCTACCAACCAGCATCCCAACTACCTAGCCAACCAACTTACTACCTACCTACCAACCAAGCAACCAGGAAAGTCAGTCAGTCACCCAACCAAAGAAAAAACAAAAAACAAACTAGGCAACCAACCAACCAACTAACCATTCAAACAGCCACCCACACACACAACCAAACACAACCAACTAACCAACCAACCAACCTAACACCTAACCATTCATCCTCTCATCCACCCACCCACACACACAACCAACAAACCAACCCAAAACCTAACCATTCATCCTCTCATCCAACCACCTTACAGACTCCAAGTAACCAAGCCACGTCCTCTATGTACCCTTCCCTCTCTGCTACCACTTTACTCGGGTGGTTACAAGTTGAGGATTTACACAAGAGTCAGTCACTGCACAAAGGCACATAAATTTTATCTGGGTCTTAATATTAATGACGGGGATGAAGCAAAGAATATTATTATTATACTTATACATTAATACACTAATATATTTATACTGTATTACTGCACAGATTTATTCATGCACCTATTTGTTTGATTCTAATGTGTGTATTGCTTTATTTTGTACTCTGAATGTGAACAAAGTGATGCCTGCTCTTGCTGAGGTCATGGGTAATAACAACAGAAATTATACTTCCAAGTCACGAATTAAGACCTGTTTCTCAGCTGCAGGAACAAGAACACTGAAGGAATAACCTGACCACAGCAACTGGAAGAGAGGAAGCAGACACCCTTCCTCCTCCTTCTGCAGACACTCCCGTCCCCCTCCCGCCAGGGGCCCCTCGCCGGCACCTCGTCTGCACCACCACCCACCAATCGATACCAGCGCCACACACACACACACACACACACACACAGACACACATCTACAGCAGCATATATGGTGTACATTTAATCAACACCTAAGTACATATTCCTCTTTATGTGCAATATGTATGTACACGTATACAGTATGGGAGCATTTACTGTGCACTAAGTATAATTATAGTAACCTACTTCTTCACTGTCTCACACATGATCATCACTAATCAGGTCACACGCACATACCCATTACAACCTGACACACACACACACACCACACACCTTTACCACCTCCCTTCACCACTCCATCACCAATGACACATCTCTCTCATTATCTCACGTACCACCACCACCACCAGCAACAACAACAACAACAACCACCAACATGAGTCATATACCTTCATAACCTCAATCATAGAACCTTCTCTACAACGGTATCATTCTCATCATAGGATTAAGTTTCTATATGAAGATTGTGAAGGTGACATTATAATCTCTTCATCTCCTTGAGCTGCCCAGCCTGACCGTCTTATCTAATCTGTTGCTAAGTGTATTGAAATGGATGAAGGAAAAGAACGAGAGTGGAATAGCAAGAGAAAAAATGGGGAGAATCAAGGAGTGAAAGGCTGGCGAAGAGAATGAGAGGAAAATCGAGACAATGAAGGAGGGAGTGAGGGAAGAAAGGGAGGAAGGGAGGGAGGGAAGGAGGGAGGGAGGAAGGACGGTGGAAAGGAATGAGGAAGACTTGAGGCTCAGAAAAGAAAATGAGAAGAAATGAGAGTGCATGGATGGTCGAGCCAAAATGAGAATGAAGGAGAAGGAAGGGGAGAAAGAAACAGCACAGCACAGAGGGAAGGGAAGAGAATAACGTCAGTCAAAGAGAAAGAAAATCAATGGAGAAGGAAGGAAGGAAGGAAGGGAAAGAATGAAGGAGGGAATAATATGTCTGAGGTTGGATTTAGGCTGCCAACGTATGTACCAGAGAACCATCGACAGGACTCATCAAAAACCCGAGGGACGAAATGTGGACGAGGTTATTTCAGATTACGTGAACGGATTATAGTGCCCTTAGTAACCTAGTCAGACTGTGGGTTGAAGGGAAGACGCTGGGTGGAGACGGGGCTAAATATGGGGGGTACCAGATGGGGTTGACGATACAAGGACTGGGGTATACTAGGGCAGAGGGGCAGGTAATGTATGTACGTACGAGGCACAAGGAAAGGAGTTTAGGAAAGGACAGAGGCAGAGGGTACTAGGGTATAAAAGAGTACTAGGAAAAGGTAGGAAGTATTAGGGCACTAGGTGATCATAAGGTAGAGTGGAACTAGGACAAGGAGGAGGAAAGTATTGTGTATGACAGCAGGATGTATTTTGTTTGGTAAGGGGTAGGTAGAAGGGGAAGGAAGTAGTTGGCAGAGCATAAAGAGTAAAGGCTGTCAGGTGAGTTGTTGGCAAAGGGGTACCAGACAGGGTAGAGAGTACAGGTCTAATACATAAGAAAGCAATGGTGGTGTTGTTGATAAGGTAAGGAGGGGTACCACTGGTGGGTTATAAAGGGGTCTGGTAGTACAATGCATAGATGGTCCCACACAAAACAGGTTCTCCTACAATGATTGCTAAAGACCT